>BQKZ01004064.1:11182-23008 GCA_036244855.1 Temnopleurus reevesii
GAAAACCGCAATTTAGTCAATGGAAAAGTCATGGAAAATACATCCTGGAAATCTATTTGTATTGTAATTTTTTATTTCTATGGGACTCTGAGCTCTCCTCTTTCCCTAGACTTAAGTCTAAAAAGTTATGAAGGTCTACTGTATGTAGTTTGGTTATTCTATTTTTACTCTAAGATTTGAAATTGTTTTTATGCATCTCTTGATATTTTTATTTCTTTGTTCAATGTCAGTTGTCATCATCTCTTTCCATCTTCTTTCTCTCTCTTCCAATCTTCTTTCTATCTCCTTTCCCTTTTTCTATCTTGTTTCTCTCGTTCTATCCTCTTTCTCCCTCTTTCTATCTTCATTCTCTCTCTTCTCTTTCCCCTAAATCTTTACTTCTACAATCTATCTCTCGTACTTCTTCACATTGGCAACATTTTACAGTGCTCACCAATCTTTGTCTCGGAGCAAATTAAAAGATGAGATATTAGCCTTCCACACAGACATGAGGCAGACACACACTCTCGTTTCATCACAATTTATGAGCTTGTTGATTCTCTTACAGCCCAAGCATGTTGATTAGGGGAACTGTAAAAATTGTATATAGTGCTACACCCTGTACGTGTAGTTTGCGAGCACAAACCCGAGACTTTCGGTATGTGAGTGCAGAGCATGATACAGGGCATGCGATGTGTGACTACATCACACACATACAGCATTGCTCTATCCTCAGTCTTTGGGGGAGAGCACGAGACACACAATGAGACACACAGTGTATACCTTGTATCACTCTCTGTGTTTGTGCACAACGAAACCAAAGGGTCTGTTCTTGCAGACTACTGTACGTGCAGGTGAAATACGGATGCTTTAAAGTACGATGAACAACAGGTTATGTGTACTGTGAATTTTGCGTCCAGGGCGCTTGTTGATGCTCTCTGAGCACGAGCATGTTGATTCGGGGCACTGTAAAGATTGTATGTACAGTGCTACGTGCAGGTGAAATACGGTTGCTCTAAAGTATGTTCAACGATAGCTCATGTGTGCTCTGAATTTTGCATGCAGGTCAAGAAATTTGCCTCTTGGGTTGTGTTTCATAAAGCTTTTCATAGATCTATGCATGACTCTACGAACAACTGGTGACCCTTTTTTTGGGTGTGATTGAGGGATATGATTTATCATTGGGTGCAGCAAAGGGTTACCAGTGGTTTGAAAGAGTTGTGCATAGATTTACGAAATCATGTACAAAGTGATTTGATAATTCCTGCGATCAGTTGCAAATCTTTAAATGATTTCCGATAGACTTCGGATTGATATCAATTTTAAAATTCATAAGAAATCTTTCTTATAATGTACAGTGTACAGGTTTACGAAATTTGCATATAGCTTGTCGCTGAAGGTATATTACTGTACTCTACAACCACCATACTTTGTATGCCTATCCAAGTGTACATGTATATGCAAGCAAGAATGATTGATTTGTTCTAGGACTAATTGTGAAACATAAAATAAGCAATGTCCACGTGAGCCAAACACAATTGAAAGTTGCGATGATTTTCCCTGTGAAATATTACCACAGAGCAGTTGTTTATTGATAACTGATGAAAGAAAATATATAGTGAAAAATCCGGCGAGTCTTGCGTAAGACATAGAAGACAGAATGTGTCCTTGGAAATGAAACATAAATGTTCAAACAGATGTAGCACATCAATGTAATATGTTTATTTGAAGCAAACCCGTCGTAGTTATAGCTTTATATTCAGTGGATTAATTCCTTCAATTTAGATGGAGATGTTTATTTTGAAAAGCTAAAAAGTCTCTTTATTTTAGATGTAAATTTATTTTAGCTGAAAAGTCTTTTATTTAGTATTTACATTTTTATTTTTATTGGAAATACACTATGAGGTCGATCCTTGTTTGCTCACATATAAATAATGCAGGGATCATAAGGAGGTTTTTACTGAAAGTGTAAGACCATGAATAGATGAACAATATGAAGTGCATGATATCATTATTGCTGGGTGATAACACTTCATATCGGCAACACGCGATACGGAGAATTTATCCAATATTCGATGAATAACACTTCATATAATAAAGAGACTGAAGTATACATATTATGAGAAATATATTTTTAAATTGGAAATTAAAGGATCTCATATTGATGAATTACTCACTTTCGTAATAAATATTTAATAACTCTATCCAAATTTGGCGTTCTGCCTAAATGCCAAGTGTATTCGTATGAAAATCATGGCAGCCCGTTATGTCACAGGATATATTCCCCCCTTTTTTTCTCCTTGTACACTTTGTCTTTAGCTGCGTCTGCACTATAGCGAGTTTTTCAATTAGCACGCTAGCTCTGATCCGGGTAAATAGCCCGATCAGAACTAGCTCGAGCTAATTTGCAGTGCAGATGCAAACAGTGAGCTAATTCACTGAAAAATCTCGAGCTTAACAAGCCCAAGATATCTTGGGCTAGTTTCCAAAACAGTGAGCTAATTCGGGAAATAGCTCACTAACTCGCTCTTATTTGGTACAGTGCAGCTCGCGCTCGCGATAATTCGGCGACTCGGGCTAATTTATCCATTCGTTGTGTGGGAGCAGCGGAGCATGGCAGCCCGGCCCATTCTCCGCACAACAACCACATGCTTATTTTCCTAGACTGCGCGTGCTCCAGAACTAGACCAAGCTTGGAGCGGGCTAATGCAGCTCGCGCTCGCGATAAATTGAGGAAAGAGACTTAGTCCTTCAAGCTCGAGATTCCAAACTCGCTATAGTGCAGACCAAGATTGCCAATCTCAAGATTAATTGCAAAGATGGTTGATCGGGCTAAAAGCTCGAGATCAAGGAAACTCGGGCTAGTGCAGCGCCGGCTTTTGAAAAGGCAATGCATGATCATCTAGCAATCTTGTGGGACAATAGATTAAGGAGATTTTAATAGGAGTAAATGTGTAATTATTTTAATTCATTATTTTGTGGTATAAACACAAAATTTGGGTATAAAATGTTTGTCAGGCAATGTAAATGGGCTCTGAGATCTACCACACAAATTTCCAACCTATGTTTGCCTATAGTCTTCTACATGGCTTTCTCACCTTCCCTTCACCCCTCTCAACTTTCACACTTCTCTAATCCCTTCATTGTTTTGTCCCAAGCTCCCCTCCAGCTGGTCACTTTTCTTTCGTTCAAGCATTGGGGTTCCTTTATTCGTCCCTCCTTGCTCTGTGATTGGCTACCCTTCACATCCTGTTCTTTCTTTCTCTCCACCTCCTCGTTTAGGTTGTTCTATATACTTGTGTATTCACTTCATTTCCATGTCATTTCCTTGTCATTTTGCTTATGATTAAGATTCTGCTAGGATAGAAAGCTCAGGCTTTTTTTTACTTCAAATTTCCAAGCTCTCACCAAATAAATTACATACCAGTGCTGCAATGTAGGCATCAATGTTGACATTCATTCATCATAAAATTACTGCAATCTGGTTTCATAATAATCATTATAATCATGTTTTGATTTCTGTTCAAGCATTTAACCCTCAAATTATTCGCCGGGATTTTCGACTGGTAGCTAATTGCATTAAACATGGTATCATAGCTATGTTGCACAAGGCAGGTTTAACCGATTGGCATTTTGGAAGTTACGGACGGGGAATGGATTGAATCGTTTTTCAAGATGGCTTTTGCACTTTGCATCTTCAGGTGTAATTAATATTCATCAGGCATTTACTATGTCATTGAGAATGTCATACGTGTGATGAGTGAGCTGAAACATTGACGTCATATGGAGGAATGATTTTAACCTTTATACCCCATTCATATTGGGCTCAAACACCGCTACAGAAGCGAGACAGTCCCGCGACTGTAGCGGAGTTGGCTTCAGTATGAATGATCCAGACCCACTATAAACTATCCCGGGATAACACCGCTCCGCTATAACTCTGCAACAATTTATCCCGCTCAAACCCTAGTACATGTAATAGCACCGAGACAGGAGCAGGACTGAAGCGAGATGCCTTCACTCCGCTATAACACCGCGATAAAACATGTGTGGTTTGTTTACTTTAATACCAATGTTCGCTTCGCAATCGGGTATACATGATATACAACTTACTGCAACTTATTGATTTAAATCAATTTGATTATTATTTAAATAATATACATTATCTTACAGAAATAGAATATTTTGCATACATTTTTTTTTCTTCAAAAACTACTATTTTTTCAAATAATAAAAAATAAATACTGATCGAGGATCAAGCCAACATGTGTTTTGTTACGGAGGTCGTAAAAATCACTCGCCGTAGTATGAATGGGTACATAACATTTATCCCGCGATAGAAGCAGGATAACTTTTCCACTGTGAATGCATATAGCGGGTTTTTAGCGGTGTTGCCTTTCCGCGATAGCAGCGGGATAAATTTGAAAACCAATATGAATAGGGTACAAGTTGCCAGCCGCTCCAGAATATACATGTACAGTGTGTCTCAATAAAAACGTAACACTTTTGAAATGGTTGGCAAATTGAGCATATATAGTTTTATGAGGAAATGTTGATATGTATAGAAAGCTGAAGGATCGACCTTTCTTATGAGATGAAAAATTGGAAAAAAGAATCATGCTTCGATGAACAGTGTTCACTTAAGTTAGAGGTATGAAATTGTGCCTGCGCAGGATTTTTCCTTTCAATTTTGGAGAGGTAAGCTATTTATAGCTTAGCTTACAATAAGGTCGATATGAGATATTCAGGATCGATGAAACAACAGGGTATTTTTAAATACCTTGAATACCATTCCTTTTTTCTCTGATATTTATCAATCCCAAAACATCACCCACCGCCCATTCCCCATCCACACACACAAACGCACACACACTCTTCCACTCCCATCTTATTGTACCGGGTATAGCAAAAAAGTCTTTTTAATGTTTAAAGATGTTCATGTTTCTTTTATTTTTTCTTATTTACAACTGCTTTGTTCATCTTGAAATAAGGATCTGACAAAAGTAGTCAGTCCATAGTCCACATGGTTATTTTTTTTTCTTGCCTGAATATCACGGCTTTCAAAGTATCCATTGAGTAAGGCAACCGGTAAAATTAAGTCTTTCTCATTAATGATCGACGTCCACCCTTTCTCTCGATACACGATCTTGCCCATTTCAGCATGTCAGCTCTCCTGACCTGACTGTTGTTCTGTCCTGATGAATTAAGGACATCAATCTCGTGTCGGGACCTTAATCTTGAGCCATCCCCCGAAGAAGAAGTCGAGAGGCATCATATCAGGTGAACGTGGAAGCCATTCAACTTCATATGATCACTGAAGAGCTGGGTGAGGTGTTCTGCAGCAATGGCAAGGTGCCCCATCTTGCGCCCACCATGCACGTCGGAACCGTCCATTCCTGCCATGGCGATACCTTGCAACTCTATCAAGGGCAGGGATAACATGTCCATCGATTATCGGGAAGATTATTTTTGTCAGATCTTTCATTTTAAGATGAACAAAGCAGTTGTAAATAAGAAGAAATAAAAACAACATGAACATCTTACATAAAAAGATTTAACTTTTTTTTACAATACGATGGGAGTGGAAGTGTGTGTGTGTGTGTGTGTGTGTTTGTAGGGGCGGTGGTTTTTGGAATTGATAAATAACAGAGCAAAATGAATGGTATTCAATCTAATCAAAATACCCTGTTGATCCATCGATCCTAAATATCTCAGATAAATCTTTTTGTAAGCTACAAGTAGCTCACTTGTCCAAAATTGAAAGGAAAATCATACGCAGGCACATTTTCATACATCTAACGTAAGTGATTACTGTTCATCGAAGCATGATTCTTTTTTCCAATTTTTCATATAATTAGAAAGGTCAATCCTTCAGCTTTCTATACATATCAACATTTCTTCATAAAACCATATATGCTCAATTTGCCAACCATTTCAAAAGTGTTACGTTTTTATTGAGACACACTGTATAAGCATGATAGAAATTAGAATGCGAATGAAGAAAAATAGAACTTGCCTGATGTAGTAAAAATTCAAATAGGTTTGTGGTTCACCATGTGGTGCAAGAATAAAATGTCGCTCATCTAACAGCTGAACCAAATACTGTATAAGCCAATATTTTAGCGTAAAGTTATTTTCGCGATTTCTGACCAGTTTGACACATGCATTGGCGTGTTATTATTTTCACGTTTTTGACAGTGTTTGTGCACAAATGAATGTGCATCATGTAGAGTGGAAATTTTGGCGACGCTATAACCGCGAAATTAGGGAAAATAAAACCATCGTGAAAATTTCAGTTTATACAGTATTCTATCAGGAGAGAAAACTTATGGATATTGTTTTATTGTCATCCAAATGTATCCCTTTTGTATTTGTGCACTTTTTAATATGGTACTTGGTACCATACAGTACAACGCAAATTAAGCATCATCCAAATGTCTTCCCATGTACATGTATATGTGCGCAATAGGGAGCACTAGCTGTTAAGGCTATGAACAGAAATGTTTGATCGAGGCTTTAGATTTTTCCTTTTTCTCCCTTTTTTTTGGGGGGGGGAGATGGGAGATATTTTTGTCATATTGTTAGCATAAAAATGCATGAAGAATGCAACGAAGTTACAATAAACTTTGAGAGTGATTTGAAAGTGATAAAATATTTTTGGCAGACAAAAACAGGCAATATTTTAATCTACCTTAATCACAAATCATTTAATTTCAATGTATAATGGGTTTTAGAGCAACAATTTGACATCCAGAGAATAATTTTACTTCTCACATTCGATTAGCATTCCTATACATTTAGGAAACCTTTCAAATTCTTTACTCTACAGTTCTATGTGAAAAAGTTGGTACACAAAACATAATTTGTGTAGGAATCCTGCTAAAATGCATAGCAAATTGCGATGCAATACCAGGAAAATTATTCCCTGGACATCATAGTATATTCCTCCAGAAAGCAATTCTTTTTCAAAACATGATGAGATAACCTTTATAAAGTCAGGTGTGTGACGGCACATACATTTCTAAAACTAAATGAGATTGATATTTTCACGTACACCTAACTAATGAGATTTGATCACCTTGTCAAATTACTGTGGATGACTTCATCAGTTATTAAAAAATGGTGGATTAATTGATATTAAAGCCGAAGTAAAAGCGAATATTTTTATCCCAAAATGTTTTCTCTAAATCTATATAAAATGAAATATAGTACAGTATCATCGACATGTTGCACAAAAGATTGTGCGAAAGATGAACGAGTTTTGGAAAAGCTATAACGTAAAATGTGCAAAACATTTCAGTGTCGTGTCCCCCCGACACTAGTTCAATATTTTCTTTCTCGATGAAGGACAACTTATCATGCACAGAATTGGATGAAAATTTCAAATGTTTATTGTTGTTTATACTCTTTTATCATTCTATTGTCAAATCTCGGAAATAACTTTGTATATGGTCGATAACAAGCAAAATATTGTAATAACCAAGAGAGGGCGCTAAATATGATTCAAATTCAAATTTTAAAAAGAATCAGTTATTAAAAAAAATATGCTATGGTCTAAAAAATGTGTAGAATTATATGTCATGATAAACATAAAAAAAATCTTATTTCTTAATCTTTACCGAAACTATACGTTGGCTTTAAAGTCATGTCAGGGAATAATTTTCCTGGTATCGCATCGCAATTTGCTATCCATTTTAGCAGGTTTGCGATATAAAAGATGTTTTGCTCAGCAACTTTTTCACATAAAAATACATTTATACTGCTAATTAGTAAAATATTCCCTGCATGTTATGTAAATAAATATTGGCCTAAGTTTAAGTAATGTTTCTATGTTCAACTAAATTTTTAAAGGTAGAAAACTACATTTGCACACATTACGGTTATAATGCTTTAATACAACTTGTTGTGTTCCTCAGATATGCCAAAACGATAATCTCTATGAAGTATTTTGGTAGAATGTAGTCCAGAATATTTAATTCAAATAAAAATCTATTCTATCATAATTCATCTTGACACCAACGGTATCGCGATACCCCTAGTGTATTACGGTACCACACACACACAAAATATTGTACAAGCACATACAGTGCGCACTTCAATACACTGCCACACCATGCGGAATACGCACTGAGAGAGACTCTTGCACTATTGGTCAACGAGGGGCCAACAGCTGTTTTGAATTTTGAACGCGCGGTCCATTAATTTGAGGCCCGAATAGAAGAATTATTATTGGAATAACTATAAATGCGCCTATCATGACCGATCTTTGTGCTTAATTGATTGGTTATAAGTTCTAACATTTAGTACTCTTCAACATAACACAACAATCTTGGAAAGTCAAATTTTAGGTGATAAGTTCTAACATTTAGTACTCTTCAACATAACACAACAATCTTGGAAAGTCAAATTTCAGGCTGCAAAAGAAGTATTCTACCTTTAATAGCCATCATCAAAGTAGTGTTAAAGTCATGTTCGTGAAAGATATATTGGCCGAAGTTTCGGTAATGTTTCCATAATCAAGTAAATTTTATTGCCATCATCAAATTAGTCATTAATATCAAAGTCATGTTATGTGAAGAAATGTTGGCCTAGGTTTGGGTAATAGCGATCATCAAATTAGTATTAAATTCATGTTTTGAAGACATATTGGCCTAAGTTTAGATTATGTTTCCATGATCAAGTAAATTTTTAATAGTCATCATCAAATTAGTGTTAAAGTCATGTTCTTGAAAGATATATTGGCCGAAGTTTCGGTAATGTTTCCATAATCAAGTAAATTTTTAATAGTCATCATCAAATTAGTGTTAAAGTCATGTTCGTGAAAGATATGTTGGCCTATTAAAGTTTAGGTAATGTTTCCATAATTAAGTAAATTTTTAATAGCCATCATCAAATTAGTATTAAAGTCATGTGTGAAAAAAATATTGACCTAAGTTTAAGTAATGTTTCTAGGTTCAACTAAATTTCTAATAGCCATCATCAAATTACACTGTACATGTAGTTGTTAATATTAAAATCATGTTAATTGTGGAGAAATATTGGCCTAAGTTTAGTTAATGTTTCCATGTTCAACTAAATTTTTAATAGCCATTATCAAATTAGTGTTAAAGTCATGTTTGTGAAAGATATATTGGCCGAAGTTTAGGTATTGTTTCCATAATCAAGTAAATTTTTGGTAGCCATCATCAAATTAGTATCAAAGTCATGTTCGTGAAAAAAATATTGACCTAAGTTTATTTAAAGTAATGTTTTTATGTTGAAATAAATTTCTAATAACCATCATCAAATTAATATTAAATTTATGTTTTGTGAAAGATATATTGGCCGAAGTTTCGGTAATGTTTCCACAATCAAGTGAATTTTTAATAGCCATCATCAAATTAGTATTTAAGTCATGTGTGAAAAAAATATTGACCTATGTTTAAGTAATGTTTCTAGTTTCAACTAAATTTTTAATTACCATCACCAAATTAGTATTAAAGTCATGTTCGTGAAAAAATTGCCATCATCAAATTACACTGTAGGAGTTAATATTGAAATCATGTTAAATGTGGAGAAATATTGGCCTAAGCTTAGGAAATGTTTCTATGTTCAACTAAATTTTTAATAGCCATCATCAAATTTGTAGTTAATATTAAAGTCATGTTATGTGGTGAAATATTGGCCTAAGTTTAGGAAATGTTTCCATGTTCAACTAAATGTTTAATCGCCATCATCAAATTAGTATAAAAGTCATGTTATGTGAAGAAATATTGGCCTGGGCTTAGGTGATGTATCCATGTTGAAGTAAACTTTTGATGGCCATCATCAAATTAGTATTCATGATCTAATACATAACAGCAAATTAGCTTTTGAGGTGTCGCAAGTTGTCTCTAAATATAAAGAATGAATCTAACATTTCAAATTATTTGATATATTCTTTTTATATTATGGACATCTGTAACCCATTGTCTACTGGAACTTGGTAGTCCCTGCACATGTCTATGTGAATTACAGAATTAAGTAGTCAATAAGTTAATGGTAATAAATTTTCTGAAGGGACAAAGGATTCTGCGCAAAGAAATTGACAAAATAATTTTTGTATTACTTTGTAAGATTCCTATAGGAGCAATTGTTATAGATTAGAAACTTTCTTTTGAATGAACTAGCAATGTTTTCCATTTACTATTTCATATTCTAATGATGTAATGTTATTTGTAGTGTGAAGAAGGGATAATAATAAGAATCCAAATGGAATCTTACCCAGAAAATGTTCCCTTGTACCAGTAGACTATTTAAATAGAGATTAGTGAAAGGCCCCATAACTTGTCACTATCAATTCATGTAGTTTTTTGCACAAAATATGTTTTTGTCTCTTTTCACAAAGGATTAAAAGAATTGGGCCAGTTCTAATTAAAAATTGTATTGTTGCTTTCAGTGAATTATTCTGTTTCAGTATTGAAAGGTTCTGTGTCAATATAATGCAGTATGAATGATAACATCCAATTATTTGTCCTTTTTATGCCAGAATTTCATATTTTTATCTTGGTTAGTCAAGCGTATGAACACGGAGCACTTCATATAATTGCTATTTGCATTGAGTTGTTATCTGAAGGACTGCGCAGTATGCATGAGGTTTTTTTTTCTAGGACATGCTTTATAACTGTGAATGCATGTTCGTTATAAAAGAGAATTAAATGCAATTTATAATGTTATGTTTTTATTCAAAAGATTTGTAAGATCCCAAATGCTATCTAAATAGTTGATGGTGTTCATCTGCCGTGATTTTTATGTAGAGCCAATGAAGCTATTGTGGGATTTTATATTTACCATTGTAATATATATAGGTCCTACTAAAAATTTTGATGCAATTAAGAATTCCTAAACATACATCTGCAGTCATTGTGCTTAATTACAATAGTGTGGTAATAACCTGAATCATGCAAGCAAACTAAACAACTTTGTAAACGGAGGCCCCAAACTATCAGCATTTTGTAACCTTTGGAATGATTAAGCGCTAATAATCCAGACTGGTGGAAAAGATCATCGACTTTCAATTCCACCGCAATTACGAGGTAAACCTATCATTAACATTTTAATTTCATTTGATCTCAGCTTCGATCTCTGTTTGCTTTCCGAGGCTATCTTCAGCTTGATTCATTTATCAGAGCCTCTTTGGGAAAAAATTCCCCTTCGACAATTAATCCGTGGAATCCAGGCATGTCGGGAATAGACAGCGTCTAAATGCTGTGATGTCACGAATGCACATCACATTGGGTTATGCGCTGGTGTTGTCAAGCTCGGCTGTGTAACCTTGTGTCTGTCTGTCTGCGTAACCCCTCGTAGCCGCGGATAGAAAGCGGATTAATCGTCAAACGGGATCAATCGCTGCTGCAGATGACATTGCGGAGCGATCTGGGGGCCCCCACCGCTGCTATACCTGTCTGTTATGTTGATGATCTTTCCAGGTTCGGGGGAAAAAGTTAGATTTGTGGAGCTTGTGGACGAGTGAAGTAAACGGTGTACACAGGACGTCAAATGGAATATATGGGACCGCATATTAATTACTGCTCAGTTTTTTGTTGCTTACCACTGAAAGGTTAGTGTTATTTATTAAAGAATCTCAGAGAAAACTATCAGGGGATTAAGTTTTAGAACAGATTTCATGAAATTATATTTTATTGAGGAGGCAAAAATGGCATGCTGATGCTGAAAGGTTTATGAATGTAGCATGAAATGAAGTCTTAGATTCCTTTCCAATTTTAGTTCCCTCAAATTTCTTCTATTTAAACTTTGGTCAAGTATTATGTAAAGTGAAAACACAGTAATTACAAGTCTTTCTTCAGCAGAGGGAATCAGCCTACCCCC
>BQKZ01004064.1:24550-38422 GCA_036244855.1 Temnopleurus reevesii
AATTTATGAATTGTTGGGAGGTCTCCCACAGCAATTTTAGGAGGATCTACAATGTACATCATATTAAATGTTAGAATTTAGTTGAATCATGTGCGTACAGAGTTTTGTGTGTCTATTCGCTATCTCTTCAAATCGGATTTTCGGTGTATAAATGGTTGCTCTGTCCTAGGAAACATCCTCTAAATCCGCCCTTCAACCCCTCAAACTTAGGAAAAGTTAGGAGTGTAGGAAAAAGAGAATGTTTGAATCTAAAAACCAGATGATAAGGGAAAGCGAGAGGAAATCTGGATCAAGATGAGGAGGGTGGACTCGGAAATGGGAGATAAATTAGCAAAACAGGCCATCGTTTATCGTGTAGAGTACTTAGGATGGTAATAGTCAGGTAATAGTTAATACATTTGCTTGTATCAAACCATACCTTTATTTACCATGGTTAAAAGAATGTATAATTGAGTATTTTTATATGAAATCTTTAGAATAAAGAATTAATTGACCATCTAATCTTGAATGTAAATTTTAGGCAATTGATACATAAATGAATACTCCTCTGTTATGCACGTATCCTACTTTGGTGTGGTCAAAATTATTGATATTATCATTAGTATTATTACTATCATCATTATTGTTGTTGTTGTTTTTATTATTATCATTATCATTATCACTTTTATTATTGCAGAAACCTTTTTTATGTTCTCAACCTCATGAAATGTATGAAACAGCTTGATGAAACCATGTACTAGAAATGACTATAGCATTATCACAAACATTAGATATGGTAGTACTTTTTGGATATTTCTCATTGAATTATACAGGTTATTCACCCATCTAGATCGACAAGCCAACAACATACCGTTCTCTTCATTCCCTGTTTTTCTAATACATGCATCATTTGTTCCAGTGTCCTCTTAATACAGAATTTAAAGTAATGGTAACAAAAATTACAGCTCGCATCATCCGATTTCAACACTCCATCTCAAATGCACAGAAAGCCAGTTTTTCTTTCTAATCCTGGGTCTTACCATAGTTCAAGCAGATCATTCAGATAATCCTCCAATCACTTTCTGAATTCAGTAATCCCCCATTCAGTAATAGGAGTATGGGCAAGGAGGATGAAATCCAACATGAATAGGTACATATGGGACTACAGTTTAGGAAGTGTTGTGTGTCTTTTACTTCACAGTGTAATTGATCTTGCCAACTTGAGCTCAGATTCATATTGATGCCACTCTGCACGTAACCTTGGAGTACTGTCTTGAGTGGTGTAATATCATCTCCTCTTCCATATTCATTTCTTCCTCATTTTCTATCTTCTTCCCATCCATCTTTTTGTATTCTTTTTCATTCACTACTTCTCCTCCTCATTCTATATGAATGCTCTCTTCTTTCTTGTTATTTCTATTTCCATTTTCTCTTCATCTTTTTTTTCTTCTTCTTCTTCTACTTCTTCCTCTTCTTCTTCTTCTTCTTCTTCTTCTTCTTCCTCTTCTTCTTCTTCTTCTTCTTCTTCTTCTTCCTCTTCTTCTTCTTCTTCTTCTTCTTCTTCTTCTTCTTCTTCTTCTTCTTCTTCTTCTTCTTCTTCTTCTTCTTCTTCTTCTTCTTCTGCTGCTTCTCCTCCTCCTTCTCCTCCTAACCCTCCTCAATTTCAACTTTTTTTCTTTTTGTCCTCCTCTTCTGCTTCTTCTCTTCCTTTCTTCTTCTTTTCCTTTTCCTTTCTTCTTCTTCTTCTTATTTTTCTCTGCTTCTTCTTCACCTTCTTCTTCTGTGTCTTCTACTCTTCTTTTTTCATTTCCCTCTGCCTCTTCTCTTCTTCCTCCTAGACCTTATTTCTTCATCCTTTTTTTTCTCCTTTGTTCCTCCTCTCACCCCTTTCCTTCTATTCCTTATCCTTTTATGTTCTCTTCTGTCCTCTCTGCTCTCCCCTCCTTCTTATGTACCCTCTCTCTCTCTCACTCTCTCTTGCACACTTCATCCAATCTCTTTCACTCTCCCTTCACTGGCTCTCTTGACTTCCGGTAGCTGTATTATTTGATGACAATGATTTCCATGAATTAATTTTGCTATGAAAAAGACGTGCATCCCCTCCTCTGTCTCTTACTTCCTTTTCATGAAATTCATCAACTCTCTATCCCACCTTCAATTGCTCTCTCTCTCTCTCTCTCTCTCTCTCTCTCTCTCTCTCTCTCTTTCATGATTCGTGATCACTCTTTGTTAGGCAAACGTGCACTAATATTGCACCCCGGATGGCCGTGAATTCCTAATCTTCTTTATCTTCTTCTCTTCTCCTTCTTCTTCTTCTTCTTCTTCTTCTCCTTCTTCTTCTTTAAATCCTTCATCTCATCTTATTCATATTCTTCTTCCTGTCTTCTTTTCTCTTCTCTACTCTCATTTATAAAGAAAAATGCCACTCTCTCTCTCTCTCTTTCACTCTCCCTTCACTCGGCTCTCTTGACTTCTGGTAGCTGTATTCTTTGATAACAATAATTTCCATAATATAATTTTGCTATGAAAAAGATGTGCATCCCCTCCTCTCTGTCTCTTACTTCCTTTTCTTGAAATTCGTCAACTCTTTAACCCACCATTAATTTCTCTCTCTTTCTTTCTCTCTTTCATAAAGCCTTTGATCACTCTTTGTTGGGCAACCATGCACTAATATTGCACCCTGGATCGCCATCAATTCTTCAAGCTGAAATGATCGCGCACAAATGAAATCAGTAGTCCATCAAAAATCAAAATGAGAAAGAAGCCGTGCGGAAGTAATTCTTAGTCAAAGCGCCAATAAGAAGGAGCACGATTTGTTGGGTAGATCTTGAAAGCACGCGGACTCAATTATGCAGCATGCCAGGAGTTTGTACCCATGCCACGTTCCTTTCGTTATATTTGTATCATTTCGCTCTTTGTGTAAATATATCAATGGAAAGAAGTGGGGCCTTTTTCTTATTATTTGATAGTAAATTCTCAATGAGCCAGAAGTAATTGAATGGGTATAAATTTAGGAATGAAAACATTGTGGCCAGCTCTCATGGCTTTCTGTAGTGTGATTTCCACAAATAGAATGGTTTTCAGAAATCATATTAAAGTTTGGCCTTGTTACATTATTACAAATACAATACAAAGTTTTTATTTCTCCTTATTTATGTACAGATTTATATCTTGAATGATTACACTGACCTTATTTCGATTGAATAGATAAAATTGTGGTTAAATTTCTCTCAACTTTCCTGGGCAACACCTCTGTATTTTCCCTGATTTACTTCATTGCCATAAAATGAATCTGCCAGAATGATAATTCTATGACAATTTAAATGAATATTCAAGTCCCTTCATTTTTAAGATAGTCATTTTTAAGGTCTGCTTGAATTTCTATTACAACTTGAATAGATTTTTATGTTCTGGAGAAAGTATTCTCAATCATAATTCATAATCATTATAATATAATGATATAATGATTATAATATAATGATTATGACGATATAAATAATGACGATAATTTGAGATTTGCCAAGTGCTCAAAACTGCCCTAAGGCACCCTAGCTGCACAGAATATAACACAGACAATATAAATTTCTGGTAAAATAAATACAGCAAGCTTCCTTTTGTAGCAGACACTAATTTTTGTATTTGCTTTTGAACATGAGTGGCATAATAGGATAAAGATGCTTTATTTATTCAATGTTAACATTTTAGCACCTTGAGTCATTTGTATTTTGAATGACAGCTGTCTGTGTGACAATGAATAAATATTTATCGACCGGATTACACCTTTCCTTTATAATTTCATAATCAATTTTACTGTCACTCACTCAATTCACCCTTTCTTGTGGCTTTCCTGCGATGCGTTAACTCACCTCCGGAAAGATAAGCAGAATCATAAATTGCTGGTGGGTACGGACAATGAGAAAGATAAACGGAAAACCAATAATTATCTATAATCCCCCGTAGGAATTTTGAACCCTTGCCTCATTTGGCAGTGTCAATATTGCCCAGCATTTCCATATTTTGATTACCATGATGCAGTTAATCATTTCATCGTCTCACTTCGCACTTCTCCTCCCCAAAGTTAATTTCACATTAGGGGTGTTAGCACTATAAAATCAGAGTGATTTGGATTTTGATGCAAACATTGATGTTATTCAGACAGTGTTCACACTAGAGAGGTGATCCAGATTGGAGGCTTGAAGGACTGACCAGGGCGCTACAAACCCACTTGCCCGCATGCCCGGGGCAACAAAATGAAGCTGTCGGGCAAGTAAATGATATTGTCACATGCACAAAAGGGCCAGTAGCAGCTTTTTCTAGTTTTGGCATAGGCCATCAATTCGGGGCAAATGAAGTTTTGTTTGGGCAAGTGATTTGAAAACTTGGTTGTCCGACTGAGCAACTGGTGAAAAAATTCTTGCAGCACCCTGCTGACAGGAGCATACTTCGCATGTCCAAAGTGGAAAATTAAGCGAATCAAATTGAACAAAATGTATGAAAAATATAGCAAATTTATCCTGCAAAATACTTAAAAGACAACCAAGGAGTAAAGCAATCCAAAAATTAAAACGATCTTTATGTACATTCATGTACCTGCAGGGCGGAATGTGTGGTGCATTGTGGGATCAATTACATTGATGTGATGTTTCAGAATAATAATACAGTCAAATCTCGTTATAACGAGGTCCTTGGGACCAGAAAATTATCTCTTTATATCGAAACCTTGTTTTATCAGGGCTAAAATAAAATAAAATGCAAAAAGATGGGACCAGGAAAACTAACTTGTTATAACGAGATCTCGTTATTTCAGTGCTCTTTATAACGAGGTTGGACTGTACTCAAAATTGTGATTCTGATCTGTTATCTGAATCACTAGAAAAGCATTTCAACAATACGAAATAGGGTGAACCTGACATCGATGTTTGGGCATCACTGTCAAGATCGCGGTAATTTGTTGTGCGGTAGTGCGAACACCCCTAATTTCACATTGAATCTGGCCCTGTCAACGTGATGTAATTCGGTAACGGCGCTAAAGCGACGTCGCCGTTGCCAATCAGTAGTGTTTATGGATCAATATTTGAGATGCGATAATGCGGAGGGATGTGAAATTAATTACTTTTTTATCCCCTCCAAGGGATGCTGGGATAGAGTGTCTTGTGAGAGGTCAGCCCCACCAGGCTTTGAAAACAAAATTTTCTTTTTATTTATTGGATAGTACTTTTTGTCGACACCCTTTCATTTCTCATAGCACCAGTGGACTCGATATATCTCTCTTGCTTCAAAATATCCAGCTTAGTACTTCACAGCCACAGAGGGACTTCATCGTATGTATCCAGAGCCCTCATACATAGGAATTATTTCAATATTACAGCGCCATGTTATGGTACAGGCCCTTGATTCAGCAAAATAGTTACATCTTTAGCAGATTTTAGCAAATATTTAGCACTTGCCTGATTGCCCGACTTGGGCAAGCCCCCCCCCCCTAAAAAAGAAACACACATTCGTTGGAAAAATAAATACAAAAACCAGGTCAGTCCAATTTGGGTCTTGTATTACTTTTGCTGTCTCTAAACGAAATTTTATGTTTTACCTAAGATTCTCTTTCGGGCATGTGATTTGTTTTTTAATCGCCAATGTTTGGTTTGTTATAATGATTGTATTCTAGTGTGTAACTTCCAGAAATTTGTAATGGATACATATTGAGTAGATTATGATTTTGTACTTAATCATGCGGTTGTTTGTTTTTCAGTGATTGTAGAGGGGGAAAATTTAAAACATGGTTATGCATTTTTTAATGTCAATGCACTACCTTTCATCTTCCTCTTCTGCCATGACTCGTATTTTGTCATTTCAAGTATTAACTGTAACAGAGTAACTTCCAGAAATTTGCAATGGATACATATTGAGTAAATTATGGTTTTGTACTTAAAGGGGAATTACACCCAGACAAAAATGTATGGTCAGTAAATGAAGAAAAATCAGATGAACAAACTGTAAAAATTTGAGCAAAATCAGATAATCCGTTCAAGAGTTATGAATTTTCAAAGTTATTATCTCCACCTGTCCTGGGCATCCCTGAATTGGCAACATATACCCAATTAGCATAATCTGTGATGTCATACATGGAGAATTCCTCATTCACTTTGTATACAAATTTATTGAAAATGGATCAATATCATTTTTCAAATGATGAATCAACACCGTTTTTTCTGGAATGCTTGGAGAATTGATGTGGCTAAGTTCTGAAAAAACAAATTTTGTCTACTTTTCTGGAAAAAGAGGAAAATGTGAAATTTTGTGTACAAAGCAAATGGAGAGTTCTCCATGTTGGCAGCCATATTGTGCCTGTACATTGCCAATTTAAGGAGCCCATGTGGGGTGTAAATCAAAACTTTGAAAATTCATAACTTTTGAATGGATTATCCGATTTTGCTCAAACTTTCACAGTTTGATCATCTTATTTGTCTTCATTTAATGATAGCAATTTAATGTCTGAGTGTAGTTCCCCTTTAATCAGAGGATGTGGTTATTTGTTTTCCAGTGATTGTGGAGGTTCTACTGATTAGCCAGATCCCAAACTATGTGGATAAAGATAATTCATTCTTGAAATATATGATGACACCAGATTAAAAAATCTACACAAGAACAGAGTTTTCCGGATAGAATATGAAATGCGAAGCTCACAGAAAATTTACATATTTGCAGTATAAAGGAAGCAGATAATGAAATTGTTTTTCGAGAGGGGGGGGGGGGTAGTCTGCAAGCACATACCCTAGGCTTTCGGTGTGTGCGTGCGCAGAGCGTGATACAGGGTATGCATTGTGTGACTACATCACACACACAACATTCTTCTATCCTACAGATCTTAAAGTGGAAAAGGGAAGAAAAGGCCTAAGAAATTAGGTATTATGCCATTAGGGAATTTTGTTCTTCCCAAACACAATATTTTTTAGTTCATCACATTTTTAGAACTAGCGTTTAGGAGAAAAACAATTTTGAAAATCCTGGTCAGATGTATTGAGAAATACGCGAGTCGTGAGATAAATTGAACGCACTCGGTGACGTCATGGAAAAAACATCGTTTGAGCGTGTAACAAACGACATACAGTATACTATTGGGCAGGGCGGCCGCGGGAGGGGATTCCTAAATCAAACAGCTCAGTGACAAGTTATACTGCATTATGTGGGCAATATGGAATTAGAAATGTAAAGAAATAACATCATACTACATATCACTGCCCTTTTTCTGAACATATCGCCCTTTTATATGCACTAACAAAGTATTTTATGTGTATATGGGATGGTCGAATCGACTCGGGATGAGAGGATGGGTGAACGTCCCAACTCCCTGGTATTACATACGTACGCGTGCAAATATATGGCAGTGCGAAGATTCTCAGTTTTGATTACTTCGACGCGTTCATCTGTCATTTTCGAGACTTGTTTATCAGTTTTTTCCCAGGAGATTTTTCCCTAACGTAATTAAGTTTTGGTAAGAGAAAGCAGCAAATACTTGGAGTATTATTTCTACCGTATTTATATCGCCTTTGTTAGTTTTCTAATTCATTGTGACTTTTAAATCATTTGTGAATTGATGGTGAAGTTATTGTTTTGGTGTGGACCGTGGGTGTGAAGAGCAGTGTTAACGGACTGTTGTGCGATGGAGCCCCCGCCTGACCGGGGGAGCGAGACGCCGACCGATACGCTGCACTGTATTTTCCCAAGAACTATACAGAAATCGAGTATCGGCTGAAACATCAAACTTGGAAGAGGAAAAATGAATGATTATACCGTTATTAAGCCCACTTCCATCATGAAATATTGACATATATACAGAGTGATAGCTTTCTTTGAAGGACATAACATTTGAATAATTGTCTCTTTCTGAAAAATCACGCAAATTACACAAATCTCACATACGTGATGGCAAGCGAATAAATGTGGATCGCACAGTACGAATGTGTTTGGAAATCTGGTCATCATACCGTCATTGTTTATTTTGTCTAAAATTTTGTGTCCATATAGGCTTTATGATGTAACAATCAATATGTTGTGAAGACATTTAAAAGTTTTGTAGAAAATTTCGAGTAATATCAAGTAAAGATGCACATTACGTACTGCGGCATTGCATATCTCGTCCATTGAATGGAACAGACGATGCTCGCAATGTGTTTTTTCCGTGACGTCACACGGATACTCGAGAAAAGTACAAGGGATTGCTCTCTCTCTGTGAAAATGGTGCTCCTCCAAACTAAAAGTCTGATAACTCCACTTCTGGTGGGTCAATTTAGAAGGGGTAAAAAGGAGATTGTTCTTAAGACTACAGGCTCTTGGAATAATTGTCTGTCATTCTCATCCAGCCGCCCCTTTAATGATGTAGGTCCTATAAAATTAATAAAAAGGAAACTCAGCAAAGGAAACTCAGCAAAGGAAACTCAGCAAAATAAAACGCAAATCCTAATTACAAGCTCCTGATTGGTTGAAAACGGGTTGCGTTAAATTTTCTGTCTTGCTTTTAAACGCAAATTTTTACGCAACAGGGCCCAGGTGCAGTTTCAACATGACTGTGAGAGACTTCAATAAAAAAAAATCTTTAAGAGCAAAGCCACCCATTGGAGCCTTATGATTTGTAACAAATTGTTCATCAAATGAGGTGTTTCTTTGTTTTACTTTATCTATATTTGCCTTTATTTTCCAAAAAGGATGAGTAATTTTCCCCTGCGGTGGCCTTACACAACCCTGCCATAGTTGTGCATTGTGTAACATTACATAACATCCTCCAAATGCAGAATTCAGTGGTTTTCTGATTTTCACGAACGAGTAATTAGGCAAATTGGCAGACAGACTCGCATTTCTAACCTTGCCCATAGGAGAAGAGAAAGAGAATAGACTGCCCAGTGATTGGCTGTGGTAAAGGAGTGAAATCTAACACATTTCTCATGTATAAAGTCATTCGGAGCATTAGATGCAGTTCTTTTGGTGCTGTTACAAAAGAGGTTTTGTATCATTTGAGATACCATAACATTGCTTGTTGAAACATTCATTTTGTTGAATGGCTTTCTTGGATTGTTATGTAGGAAGTATTGTTGTAAGTATTGATTGATGATATTTAGATCGGATATTTATAGAAATTAGATCACATTTTTTATTCAATGTGCAAATATAGAAGGATGTGTGCCATTGTGTGGAAAGATGTGATTCTTTGTTGTGTATGTTTTGTGTGTTTACTTCTTATGGTGGTGTTGTTGTAAACAACCAAATCATTTGCATTCTTTGACAGCTTTCATGCAGATTAGGCTCAGCTTACTAACAAAAGCAGGCACTCCTTTATATTATTGTTGTTTTGTAGTTTAACAGAGCTTCATTAAAGCTAGCAAACAAAATCAAAAGGTTGGTAGATGCTTAGATCATGATTTTTTTTCATTAAACCTCTCAGTCATTGTTCCAACTTTATTCATTGGGAGTTGGAATTGGGGATATTCACACAGTTTGTAACAAAATTGGTGAGGATTACAGTACACAAAAATTTCCTTTGCAATGACTGTGTTAATTGTCTGGCTTTTTTGACAATTTCTACTGTGTAGACCATGGTTGTGTTTCATAAAACTGTGTGTGGATCTACGCAGAACTGTACAAACTGTGATCCTTTCTCACACTCAATGATAAAGTTGCTGAATCGCACTCTTGGAGAGGATCACCGTGTTTTCTTAGAGTCAGCCGTAGAGGTACAAACGCTACCCTATTTCATAAAGCTGCAAGCACTTCTCTACATGTGACCGGTGACCCCTCCTCAGGTGCCAACTCAGCCATAGGCCAGTGGTTATCATTGAGTGCATGGGTCTACAAACAGCTTGATGAAATACATGTCTGTGCCGAGGTTGAGTTTCATAAATTTGTTCTTAGAGGTACGCAGGACTGTAGGAACGACTGGTGACCATTACTTTGATGCAATTCAGCTACAAGATATATCATTGAGTTCGGGGATGGGTCACCAGTCATGTGTACCTCTACAAATAGCTCTATGAAACAAGTACCAGGTTTCATTTTGCCCGTTTTCATTTTCATGCCGATAGAAAATCTAGCATCAATAGTACGTATACAGTGGAAACTCGGTATAAAGAGATCTGATATAACAAAATATCTGATATAAAGAGGTAAAAAATCTGGTCCCAGCTCTTTATAACTTATTGTTTTTCAAACCTGCTATAAAGAGATTACTGCTATAACAAGGTAATTTTGATGGTCCCAAGCACCTCGTTATACTGAGTTTCCACTGTATACAAACAGATCCTGACATAATAATAGCTGAGGCTGTTTTAAGTTTTCCCTCTACAAAACCGTCTCTCATGTTGATAACATAGCTGCCAACTATTACTAATTTTGAGCAATCATTGCTTATTTGGGCTTCAGATTTCTCCAGTTTCGTGTTAAATCCAGTAAAAATTACTAATCTTGGCAGCATAAATAGGCACCATGCATTTCAATGTAAAATGGGTGATGATTACAAACTTGTAGCAGGATAAAACCACTTTCCACTGACTCAAGTTGGCAGCTTTGCTAAAACCGCTGTAAAATAAACTTCCACAATAGAAGTGTGAACAAGTGAAAGGTGTGAAAACCCCATCAAGTGTGTCCTTCTGGAAATATGTTGCTAGGCAACTGATGATGCATTCTCGCCGAAATTGGAACTAGTGGTGCTCGTAATTGTTAGGTGTCTTGTTTCTTCTCAGGTTTTTTTTTTTCATCCCTCATAATTATGTCTCAATCTTGCTGAAATCTACCATGCATAATTACACATGCCAGATATTCTTCCAATCATGGACTCCCGAGACATGGATTTCTGATGACCTTTACTCCTTTGAAGATATTATTTTTATTGTACAATAATTGTTCACATATTTTGTTAATATTTTTTGTTTCTAATTCATACTATGTATAATCTGTTCCCTCAGTGTTTATTCAAGGTTTATTTGTAAATATGCATTTACTCATTGCTTTGATATGAACAATTAAAGAGTATTCATAAAAAAAAAGAAGGAAAAAAACACCTTTGGCTCTCAAGGTATGCAACATTATCTATCAGTTGGACCAACATCTGTCAGAGATAAATGTACATACTTCACTTCAAACTAAAGTAATTACAAAGGATTTGGACAAAGTAAATGAATTCATTCAAGCCTTCACAATAGCTTCATGATCATGGAAGAAAGAAGCTTTTCTTTAATTTATTGAACAGACGTGACACTTGTTTGGCATTTTTGTGCAGAGGTAGAGGGAAGGAAATTTCTTATGTGTGCAGCAAGTTATTATGAATGCTGGAGTAGTGGAAGTTGGTTACTTCGTTGGTTATTTTTGTATTCATATTGTTTTATTGAATACATGTTCATGTATGTATTGAAGTGAAACCTACCAGTATACATCGCCCTTTCTGCTCTAAGGTTCATTGTTTTTTCTCTAAACATACTGTATAAACTGAAATTTCCGTGGTGGTTTTGTTTTCGCTAATTGCGCGGTTTTGTTCTCATGAAAATTTCCACTCTGTATGATGCACATTCAAATGTGTACAAACACTGTCAAAAACGTGAAAATAACAACACGCATATGTGTCGAACTGGTCCGAAACCGCGAAAACATCTGTACGCCAAAATATTGGCTTATACAGTACAACAGTCAACTCTTTAAAAGGCAACATTTTCACTATTGTTTTAGAAATTGATAGGTGAAATTGAATGATATATCCCCTAGGCTCTTGGCAAAGGAAAAAAAAGTTCATGATAAACTTGATAGTCCTATCTGCTGGCTAAAAATAGAATGAATGTTTGTACTCTGAGCTGTCAGTCATCCATTGTTTTTATGGTGTTTCTTTATTACATGGGGTTTAGCTTTAATGCAAACATGCATGTGAGATATTAATACAGGCCTAAATTTTTGCAAGAGGATTGACCCATGGACCTTCTTACCCCCTCTAAGATGGAGAGAAGATGGAATATTAATCTAAGACATTGCACCCCCCCCCCCTCCNTGCGCGGTTTTGTTCTCATGAAAATTTCCACTCTGTATGATGCACATTCAAATGTGTACAAACACTGTCAAAAACGTGAAAATAACAACACGCATATGTGTCGAACTGGTCCGAAACCGCGAAAACATCTGTACGCCAAAATATTGGCTTATACAGTACAACAGTCAACTCTTTAAAAGGCAACATTTTCACTATTGTTTTAGAAATTGATAGGTGAAATTGAATGATATATCCCCTAGGCTCTTGGCAAAGGAAAAAAAAGTTCATGATAAACTTGATAGTCCTATCTGCTGGCTAAAAATAGAATGAATGTTTGTACTCAGAGCTGTCAGTCATCCATTGTTTTTATGGTGTTTCTTTATTACATGGGGTTTAGCTTTAATGCAAACATGCATGTGAGATATTAATACAGGCCTAAATTTTTGCAAGAGGATTGACCCATGGACCTTCTTACCCCCTCTAAGATGGAGAGAAGATGGAATATTAATCTAAGACATTGCACCCCCCCCCCCCCTCCCCTTAGCTCCAAAGTTTTTAGGGAAAATGTAAGGAGAGCCCTTGTAAAGGTAAAATGTTTTGATCTTGGTAGTGTTTAAGGGCATGTAGCAGAGATGCCTATTTGGAATAGGTATGAGGTCAAAATTTAAATGTGAATAATGCAACAGCTGAACAAAAGTAAGAGTTAACATGACACCAATAACCTTAGACTCAGCCATTCACTTGTATTGAAAGCATTGAATTCATATTAAAATACACCTCATACATCTTCCTGCAAACTCGGCATCTACAGTGTAGGCTTACACATTGTACATGTTCACTTAATAATAATAATAATAATAATAATAATCATGTTAATAATAAACATAGTAATAATAATGAATTAAATGAATAAATGAAAAAGCATGGATGAATGAAGAAACTTAATGAATTTACAAATAAATCATTTTTCTTACTCGATGCATGAAAAGTACCATTTCATATGTTTTTGTTCAGTTTAGCAAATTATGTACCAACAACTAAAAAATGAATTCATATGATTGAAAATACACCTCATGCAACTTTCTGAAAAGTTGGCATTGTAGGCCTAGATGTTCACTTATTCATTATCACCACTTATAATAATAACAACTTAATGGATTAAATGAATAAATGAAAATGCATGGATGAATGAATAAACTTATTCAATTTACAAATTAATCATTTTTCTCACTCAACGCATAAAAGGTACCATTTCATATGATTTTGTTCAGTGTAGCTAAGTATGTACCAACAACTGAAAAATGGTCATCTACTTTAAAAAAAAATCTGAATTTTGTTTACATTTTCATCTTCCCAATTTGCCTTCTTTATCTAGTTGATAAAAATTTATAAGTCATCTGCGAAAAATAGATTTATTACCATCACTTACAATGTTGATTACAAATGTATGCAATCAAATTAATGAGTAAATAAATCTGAATTTATTTCATCTTACTGTATTTGCTGATTGACCATGCCCTTTAAGGCCATCTTCTCTCAAATGATGCCCGAAATTGAATCAATATGGTGCAATGTTTGTTTAGGATATATGAAGGAGGAGAGAAGATTGTTATGGCGAAGATGATGAAGAGGAGAGGAATAGCAAAAATATAGCCTCGGAGAAAAATTAGGCAAAAAAAGTTTTTATTTGGTTGCCCTCGAATGCTCAAATGTTTGTTTGGGATATATGAAGGGGGAAATGAGATTGTTATAGTGAAGATGATGACAAGAGGATTAGGGATATTGTGGCCTAGTCTGCAAGAACAGACCCTTTGGTTTCGTTGTGCACAAACACAGAGAGTGATACAGGGTATACACTGTGTGTCTCATTGTGTGTCTCGTGCTCTCCCCCAAAG
>BQKZ01004065.1:0-11109 GCA_036244855.1 Temnopleurus reevesii
TAGATGTTCCATCCAGTGCCCTCCCTCCCTGTCTACACAGTCACCTCACTACCCTTCTGACACTGAAGAAGAAGCACCGTGTAGCAGGGGTGGTGTACCTCCATACATCCCAAGTACAAGTTATGGTATGGGCACTGGAAAGCATGGTGCTCTCTTTAGCACCATCAGTGTCATCTCTTACACCTGGTGAGTAATACACTAATTTGTTTTAACTTGTCGATGACACTGTAAATGGGATGGTGTATATTTTATTCATTTTAGTGCATGATATTGACATTAGAAGACATGCATGATTGATTTTTAGTGTTTGAAGCCTACCTGCTGAAAACCTGTGTAGTTAAATTTGCATTGTTTGTAGTTTCATGTTGGTATGGACTCTCCATTTTTCAAGAATAACTATAAAAAGGATGTTATTTGTGGTGGCTGGTATATCGTAGTCACAAATTTTCAATGTTTTCATGGAAGATCCCCGAAGGTATTCTTTAATATTTTATTTATACCAGGGTTGTGTTTCACAAAGCTGTTCGTACATCCACACACAACTCTACGAATCACACGTGACCCTTTCTCATGTGACATTCAATATCAGAGGTTATCTTTTCATTTATAGAATCGTGCGTAGATCTACGAACAGCTTCATGAAACCTAATTCAGGAGGCAAGTACAGACCTGAGCAGTCCACATTACCTTTTTTTTTTTTTTGCAGTGCCATTGCATCTTTTTAAGGAGAATAAAAATGCACACTCAGTGCTAAACTACTTCATGTCGAACACAACTCTACACTAATTCACATTCTCCGGACAGTGAATGCATGTAATGTGCTCCCCCAAATCACACTTGATGCGCACTTCATTGGAGGCCTTCGCGAGAGCGCGTCCTTCAAGCATCTAAATCATGGAACACATGGTCCAAACTTTCCCTAGCATTATATCCTGACTTAGGATCCTTCTAAGTATCTTTGTAGAAATATAAGTAGAAATATGAATATAACATTTTTGTTCATGATAGATTCCAAATGGTGGGTCCCCAGCAGAGAAGATGGTCCCAAGGAAGGTCAGTTTGTGACCTTTATGCTGCAGCTAGTTGACCTTTTGACCCATGGGTCATCAGAATGTCATCTGAAAAACAACAACACTAAACATGGTTTCAGGAGCATCTTGCAAAATGTCATGAAGGTATTTACAGTTTTATTTTTTTTAACTTTGGATTGTTTTTACCAAATAACACTTTATAAACTTAGTTTTTTAGATAACTATATAAGATGAGATTTTCAACATTTTACAGTTTTTTTCAATATGATACTTTAATTTGTGTACCCATAAGTTTGAAGTATAAGTAAGATGTTTGCCTTATTTAATGTAAATTCAAACATAATAGAATTTGTGCCAATTTAGGAGATTGTAAATGGATGTTGAAAGTATAAACGAGGATTTGAGTAGGTTTACCAAATTCATACAATGGGAATATCTCAATTTCTGTTGCATAGGAATCCTACAGCTCATTCTGATCTACATCATAATGTTATATGAATTCTTTCAGAATCTGTTCGCCAATACTACCAGCTTCCTGAGGCTTCTCAGTATAGGATGGCTAGGTCATGTGACACCTTCTCAGCCAATGGGATTCAAGCCTTCTCCGTTATTCCAAGTCCGATGTCTCAACATGGCTTCTGCCATCTTTGTCTCAATGGAGCAAGGGGACCTCGATGCCCTCCTAAGGGAGGAAAGTTTTGGTAAGTTCTAAAATGCCTAAATCCTGAAAAAATCAGGAAATTGTATACCAGAAATTACACATCCATTGATTTATAAAACCATTTGATGATAAAAGGATATTAAACATGTAGCCTGTTTTTTTCAGCATTGCAAATTAACCTGCCCCCTCCCCCTTTAGATCCTTGCTGCTGGTCGCAGGATCATTGCGTGAAATTTGCATGCGACTAGAGTAATATAAACTATTAGTTGAAATTTGAAACAAATGTGTAATGGAATAATAATGCTGTTGTATGCATAAAATAACAATTCATGCTCTCATGGATTGTTGCTGCAAAGTTGCAATTGATTGGAACATGCAATCAACATCATAGTTTCATATGTGCCATGTTAAAATCACAGATAATGTGTGAATGGAAATGCTCGTTAAAATTTGCAACTGATTTGCAGTTGATCTGTAATTGATTGCAACTTTGTAGCAACACCCATTAAAGTCAAATACAAATGTAGTTTATGTGAATGTTCCTTTTAACATTCCTTACAGTTCAGCTATAAAAGTAATTTTCGGTCAATACATCTAAATCTGTGATTTTATCTCTTTCATTTCTCTTCTCCGCCAGTCCTCCCATGCCTAATCATTCCACTGTCCAACCACCTTGAACCAGTCAGAGCCGTCACTATCAGATGCCTGAATGCAATCGCTTCTGGTTGCCATGGAGACGATGGAGGCCCATACCATTGGCTTGTCCAGCGAATCATCAAGAAGGCAGAAGCCATCGAGTTGGATTCACAGTACATCAAACAGGTTTGTGGCAGGCCCCAGTCACATAGATGCCTAGAAGCAACACGATTCAATGCGACTTTTTGTTCAATTAACAGTGAACTACCTCTGACCAAAGAGTCCTTTTGAACTGTGGTGCTTCCAGGCTTCTATGTGACTTTGGCACTAATGAAGTAATGAATATGATTATGTATTAAGTGATATGGCATAGAGTGATCAAGGCATGCATGATGTAGAGGAAAGATGGCTTTTTAGAGAAGACAGGAATCAAGCGATTGAAATGATATTGCAGAATTCCATATCATCATCAGTGTTCCCACTTAACAAAAAAAATCTGGAAAAGTACATTTCCAATCAGGGAAAATGATTGAAAAATCCTTCAAATCAGCAAAGAATCTGGGAATTTTGTTCTCATGAAATACTAGGACTCATGTTATTGTGAATGTTTCAAAATATGATGAAATTGGTGCATTAGGTTTACGTAGATATCAAGGTGTTTTGAAATTTCATCTGGGGTAAGATCAGGAAATTTCATTTTCCTGAAATAGTAGAAACAGTGATTACTAATTTGTCGGAAAATATATTTTTTGTATCATTCCAATGTTTTTAATACTCTTAAAATTAAATTGATTATTGAATTGAATTTTGTACTGTGTCAAAATTTTCATAAAATTGGTTTTGTAGGAATAAATATTTATTCACATTTTATTGAATTTCAGGCTCTTTGTAAATCCCTGATGAAGGCTGATAATGTCCCAGAGGTGACATTCCCTAAGCAGAAGAAATCTGAAACTCATGTGAAAGGATCCTCTACTATCAAGGCTAAGCAATGCATGGAATGGCTCCTGGACTATGTCACACAAGAGGGAATTCCACACTCTACACAGAGAGCACTCCTGCAGCTACTGGAGCTTGTTGATTCAGAAGTGAGTCAGATTTTTGAATTTCCTTGAAATTTGGATACTTAGTTTGTCCGAGGGACACAAGATATCACATTGTGTCAAGATTACATGCTATTGAAATTTATGCTATTGAAATAAATATTTGATATCTTGATTTTGCTTTTTATCTGATATGTTGCCTTTAAGTGATATTGTACAAATATTGTCAGTGTAACNTGTCAGGATTTCTTTGTCTTCATGCAACAATACCAATAGCTCCTGTCACGTCGTGAAATCACGAAAGATTTATTACGCGCTGGAAAAATACAGATTTTTTGGTCAAAATACTGATTTTGGGGAATAGGAGTACTGAAAACAGAAAATACAACTTGGCATGTCTGCTTATATGTAAGGCAGAAAATAATTATTGTAAATTTGACCTTTTCCCAACATAGATAACACTGATTGACAATGTGTTTCCAAAATGCTATGAAAAAAATCATGGGCCTGTGATTTGTGATCTGTGATTTTTTTCACAGAAATTTGTAAACATTGTCAATCAGTTTTTATCCATGTTGAGATAAGACAAGAATTATTTCGAAGATAAAATCTGTTATCACACAATGATCTGGGGACTTGTGTTTTGAGAATTCCATTTTCTTATCTCCATAGACCGTTCTATCATCGCTTCTGGACCTATTACAGCAACTCCTTGTCAAAGCCTTCGTTGAGGAGAGCTCCCTCAGCGTCGATCAAACACACAGCTTGCGATGCATCGTTAGTCACATGACCCCACAGACAGCCCACCTGATGTCAGATCAGAAGTGCGTTGACCTCCTCCTAGAGCTGCTGAGTAGGGAGAAGCCTGTGTGTGTTGAGTTCGAGTCTCCTTCAGAGATGGCACTCAAACAGGTGTGTTTCTTTCATTATTTCTTACAAATTGTGTTTAATATCATATAGATAATACTAGGGTCCCCAGGTAGAAAAGTACATTTACTGGAGCAGTCTTCACAGCACTGACCACATAATCAATAGGCAGGTAGCAATAGACGCAAATTTTATGCCTTATCGATCCAAAAAGGTTGTTCTTTATGACTTTGTATGTATTTGAATTTTCAAAAGAACTGAAAAATAGAATGATTTGATTGGACTTGATTTGATTCTTAACAACGTAAAATCTTTACCAAGGATTGTCCAACAAAGGAGCAAGTTATGCATGTAAATTGGAGCCAACATATTGTAAAGCAATTGTTACTATCCTGTTTAAAGATTACCATGTAATTATATTTGTTGGCAAGACACATGCATAAATTTTGATTAATTAGTAAACCGGCCTATTGTATCTTTTTGTTTGGTAGATGACTGGAGCATTCTTCACAGCACTGCCCTCATTGGATGTCCAGCAGAGTGTATTGTCCAGATTGATTGACCTCCAAGTGGACACAAACAATTCAGCGATGGCCAATCATCTAGCTAAGGTCATCAAGAAGGTCAGTAGGGTCAAATGAAAAATAAAATGGTCATGAAGGGTACATGTATCTAGACCCACATTGTGAGCAGAAAAAGGCAAAGGAATGGGTCAAAGTAAACAATTTTATTCAAATCTTCACAATAGTTTCATGAACGTAAATGAATTAGCTTCCATGTTTATTAAGAGAACAGGTGTTGCACCTGTTCAATATTTCTCAGCATGATAAGATGGAAGGAAATATCTTTGTGTGCATCAATCTTCAGGGAATGATTGAATGAAAGTTGCTTAATTAGTCCAAATCCTTTGTCCCTTCTGCTCGGAGTGTTATGCATGCCAACTTCTCAATTTACTGTATGAAAACTCATAATTTTTTAGATTTTAGATCAACCTAAAAGTGAAACAGTCCATTTTCTATGTATTTTCTGGCCTTATGCCAGTCAAACTTCGTAATTTACCAAAAGTAATCATGCAAGAGGAACTGCATTTGAACAGATGATATTTGCAAATTTTCATTACATTCAGTCTGAATAGAATTAGACACAACTTGAAACTTCTCAGTGACGTGCATGAAAATTGATGCTTGAGCCTAAACAAGAATCAATTTGCATCTCATAATAATGTTAACAGTAGTGAATGTCAACTGTACTTTGTTTTTCTTTGTCTTTATAATTAATTTTTAACTGAAATTTCTCACTCTTTAGGAGTTACACAATTTTCTTGGTCTTAATTTTTAACTTGTTGTGATGTAATCAAAATTGTGTTTGTCTATTCCTATTTCAGCTTCCCTTGAAAGCCTCCCAGGTTGTGAAAGAGCTTAGTCATATCACGGCAGGTCAGAAGCCAAAGAGTGTCAAAGATGCAAGAAAGGTTAGGTGAGTATCCCTCTACTCCATCTTATCAGTTGTTATAGTGTGCTTCACATGATTGTGTCTGATATGTTTCATTTATCAAATAATATTGAAAATAACCAACCACGGCGATAAGAACAATAGCGCACACCCAATCGCTACAGGCCTCTTCCGTGTCAATATAAGGCACGTTATCTTACAATCTGATGAAGGCCAGCAGTATACAGCAGCTGAAACGTTATTTTACTAACGTTTTACGTTTACACATCGTGAGACAACTGATTAACTATCATTAATTAATATTGAAAATGTTTAAGTATGACAAAAGGTTATCAACTTTGATTTAGAAGTTAGAAATCTACCTTTCAGACTTTATAAACAAAATGATCTACATTTGATAGTAAGAGATTAAAACAGTTTAAAGGGATCTTGAAATCTTTGATATATTGTATTCACCCAAAGTGCTTTTCCCTGTAAAAACTGCATGTAGAATGTTTATTCCCTAACCAGATAGCCTTTTGAAACATCTCCTTATGCTATTTGTAAACTTTGATTAGAACACTTTATGAACAAACTAGTCTACTTTTGACACAAAGAGATTAAAATGGCTTCTGTTAAATGTTTCAATATTTTTTCAATCGAGTTTTAACATGCTTTACATAACATATGCCCAAAAGGAAGTCATGAAAAGTAGCAATTTATTCATGGAAAAGTCATGGAATTCTGTTTTGAAATTTTTTTAGGAACCCTGATTTACATCAGCATTATCATTCTTCCATGCAGGCAAAAACAGAAGACATCTGCTGTAGAGGATCCATCACAGTCGACATCAAGCGAGGGTCGGGCTTGGCAGAGAATCATGATCATCTTGGAGAACCTTCAACAGAGGAAACTGAGAAAGATGGAGGATAGACACACCATTGTACCAACACTCTTCAACTTGCTCAGCTTGTGAGTGTGGCTTGTTTGCCTGCTCCTGTGATACTTTGGGGGTGTTGCAAGAAACTTTTGATCAATTGTAGTTGGAGTTGATCAGCATGCGCCAATCAAAATCATTGGTTCATACATATCTGGTAAAAAAGTGCATACCGTCTGCGATTGCTTTGCAACCACCTAAATATTGTTGGCTGGCCTGATTATGAGGGAGATTGTGAAGATGATATAAGTGATTATGATGGCGTTGTAGTTAGTGAAGATGGATGGTAGTGATTGTAATAATGATGGCGATGATGATATTAATGATGATGATGATGTTGGTAATAATGATGAGGATGTTGATGACGATGATGATGATGATGATGATGATGATGATGATGATGATGATGATGATGATGATGATGATGCTTATGATAATATTGATAATGATGACAATTAAACTGATGATAATGAAGATGACGATAAATGGTGATGATGGAGATATTATCATCATTATGGTGATGTTAGTTGTGATGGTGATAATCCGTAAAGTGGGTGTTGATGATGGCAATTATGATCTATGATGATTGCGATGGCAATGGTGATGATAATGAAGAAAATGCTATAACATTGATGACAATGATGAGAAAAAAAAGAATCAGCTTTTCAGAGAATTTTTTTTTACATAATGGTACATAATGTATGCTGTGTGCCTCTTTTAACTGAGCCCCATCATTGTTTATTGTAGATGTCTGGAGCTATGATGGTAGTGATGGTAATGATGATGATGATGATGATGATGATGATGATGATGATGATGATGATGATGATGATGATGATGATGATGATGATGATGATGGTGATGATGATGATATTCCCTTGAAATCTTTCCTTTCCTTGTAGATGCCTAGAGCTACCTGCCACTGACCTGGGATCAGGTGAATACATCAAGCAGCTCCTCCTCACGACTATCCTCAGCATCTGTGATCATCTCGGGGATACAGTGCCAGAAGATGAAGGTACAGTCAATTTCTTTAAATTGTAGAAAAAAAATTCACAGCAAATGGGAAAAAAAAACAAATTGGTTGCCCACAAAAATGGGTATAAGCAGTGGGAGATTCGCAAGTTAGAAATTTACTGGGAAATTTATTCACCTAAGTGAGTGGATTAAAAAAAAATGATGACGCATTCTCACAGTTTACATCACAGGCTATGTACATGCCAATTTCCAGCGATCAATGGCCAAGTTCAAAAGGGAGGTCAAATGAAAAAGTTTGGTTTGAGCATTTAGGTCCAACATTTTAAAGTTTTTGAGAGTCACTCTTTCTTACTTGGATATCAATTGTTTTGGTAATTTGAATCAGTGAATGTGTTTTCAGTTGCTTTAAGCATCGATAGATGATACATATATTTCAGATATTTTGTTTTTATTTAATTTTCTAATCAACTAAATTAGGGATTATTCTAGTTATCTTATTATTCAACTAAATTTATCCACTTCTTTGTGCTTTGTTTTTGTGATATCTTTGTTCAGGCCCACTGGTAACAGAAGAGCAGTTCAGTGTTGAACTTGTGGTGCAATGCATTCGTACCTCGGACAATCCTCAAACCCACAACCATGCTCTCCTTCTTCTTGCTACTGCTGCCAAACTCTTCCCTGTAAGTGTAATCTTTTACAATTTCTAACATGCATGTCATTTGATTGTCAATTAATTGAAAGTCTGTCTGAAGAGTTACTTTTATGCAGTATTGGATATTTGAAAAAGGGCTCTATTGAAGAAGTGCTTATTAAACATAAACCTCTTATGTGCACCTGTTTTTTATTACTTCAAAACCATAAACTTGTGAAGACTGCTCCTTGTGGGCTAATTAATATTTTTCAGATTCTGTGAAAAGTACGTGTTAGTATTCGACATCATTCATGAAAGATTTAGATGCATATGGTAAAAAAAAATGTTAATGTAATCTTATGCCTGTTTTAATATCTTCTCTTCTCATACATTTTATTTTAGTACTGCATCAGTTCAAATGAATTACTCGGATCATAGATCAAAGTTGATTTGATACCTAACCCTCTATTTACCATTGTATTAACCTCAAGTATTTTATTTTTTTCCTGAAACCCTTAGGAGCATGTGTTACATAACATCATGGCTATCTTTACGTTCATGGGAGCGAGCCTTCTACGGCAAGACGACAGTCACAGCTTCCAGATCATACACAAGACTGTGCAGACAGTCATCCCTGCTTTAGTCAAGGTAGGGATTGGATTATTTGTCTATCACAAAGCATAATTATCAACATCAAATAGATCATTAATAGTGCTATTAATGCTAATGAAATCATGAGCTAAGATATACATGTAATATACATGACAGTACTGTCTGTCTTTCTAGCTTTAGTCATGTTTTACATCATTAAACATTTCCCCAAGAGAATTTTTAGGACAAGATGTTTAATAATGTGGAGGATAATAATTGTTGTTATCTCCTATCCCACCGCTGCCACCATTTAACTGATGGATGCTGGTAATCAGTAACAAAACGAATCTGTACATAGATGAATGGTAGGATGGAGAAAATGATTCCCTTTCTTTAAACATACATGTATATGAAGTCATGTCAAACTACTTTTACATTGATTGTCGACATATCCATTATAGTTTTTAGTTTTTAATGAAGTCGATGGTCACAAATCACAGTATTGGCACATAGTTGGCAAGATCAGACTACAAGAATCATTGATGAAAATACAAAAATAAAAAGCCCAGAATAAAGTGCCAGATTAAAAAAAAGTGCATTTTAATCCTGAACCCAGTAGAACAACATAGAGATCAGAAATGATGAAATAATCACTAAGTGACAATGCTTTCCACGGAAAACAATTTCTCCATAAATTGCTAATGTCATATACTAAATGACATCACATTCACCCCTCTCAGGCCAGTAAGGACCAGTCTCTCCCATCATCCCTAGCTGGTAACCTGGAGGATGTTGTTACCATGGTGATGCAGACATTTGTTGATGCGTTCCCTCACATCCCAGAGCACCGTCGTCTGCCCCTCTTCACCCATCTGGTGCAGTCTGTCGGCGGGGCAGAGTACCTGTGGAGAGTCATCCTGCTTCTGATTGGTGGGTACGCTACCAAGGGGGCGACGGCCATGCTGCCGGAGGAAACAGAAACAAAGGTGAGATTAATTGATGCCAACTTTGTTTGGCAAAAGAATGATTTTAATGGGGCTCTTAATTCAGTTTGAATATTGATTCCTAAAGGAGCATATAGATTATTTTCATATCATCTTTATTGTAAGTCCCATATTTTTTCGATGTCTTTATGAATTCTTTCCATGAAACCAAGGTGAAAACCACTTTGAAACTAGTCCATTCTCTTGGTCTACCAACTCTTTATGTCTGACTTAAAAATCTGCCATAATATTGTTGACATTCTTGGACGCGTCTGATTTATGTCTTTGTAACAAGGACGAGAAAATTTTAAATTTGATAGTTCGTTAGCATTATTTGCAGATGGGTTAGAAACAGTTGTCATGTATTGATAAACTTTTGTGTTATTGCGGTTTATATTGGGTTTTGATAATGTTGATTTATTCTGGGAGTGTGCATGTTTACACAACCCTCTTTCAATAAATGATTATAAATTTAATTCTGCGAGGGAGCTGAAATATTTCAAATGTGTGAATCGTAATGACCTTGTCTCTCTTATTCAGGGTCCTGGTAGGAATCTTGAATTCTGGTTGAACTCAACTGTATCAAATGTTTGAATTATAATGATCTTGTTCCCATATGCAGGGTCCCGGAAGGAATCTTGAGTTCTGGTTGACATTGTGTCATCATTTTGATCCCGACACTCAAGTGATTAGTCTCACCAAGATGCTGACATACCTGGCTACACTCAAGGGGACTAAAGAAGGTGAATACCAAACACCGGAAATGTTCTTTGTAAGACAGGGTTAGTACTAAAAACATATTTGGGAGTCTCAACACTAATTAGAAATCACCTTCTGCTGACTGCTGCTTCTGTAAATGAATGTAAGTATCAGAATAATGAATGTTTGTAACCTGGAACTGCAACCTTTTCTACATTTTCGTTTGTTTGTAAAAGAATGTAAAATTAACAGAGAGCCCAACAAACCCTAGAAGTCTTCTTCATATTTCTGTTTTTGTAAAGGATCAAAATATAGAGCAATTTATAATTATGAGCCTCAAAACAGAACAATGATTGCTATTGATCTAGCTCTAACACATCTTTGTATGCTCAAAAAGCTGCTAATATTATTAATTTATTATTTATTGTTGTTCCATCACTTTTCCCATGAAGGTACAACGAAGACACCATCTCGCTCCACCAGGTCGACACGGTCAATATCATCTGGGTCAAAGGTCATGACCCAAGACCTCATCTTTGATGAAGAGTCTCACAGCCCAAGACAGCTGAGACACTTCAAATTCACATCGGTTGGTTTCGTATCACAGCTTCTCACCAGTGA
>BQKZ01004065.1:20895-44628 GCA_036244855.1 Temnopleurus reevesii
CAAAGGATACAAGAACCACAGAAAGATCGAAAAGCTAAAATGTATACTCAACTATTTTCGCCGAGTTACAGAGAGTGGTATGTAGATAGCATTTGCTTATTTCTGTAGCAGTAATTATATGTACCTTGACAGATGCTCGCATTTGTATTAAAAAATTACCCAGGAAGAGATGAAAATATAAACTTGAATGTGATTTTCCTGTTCGGTTATCACTCGACAAAATCCATGATAAAGCTTAGTCTTAAAGTTTTCATTAAAGAAATATGTCCTAACATTTGGGGGTTAGCATTTTTGGGGGCAAAGAAGTTAATGTAAAGACGAAAATGCAATTCATTACCCTGTGATACATGATCCGAGGACAGTGCTAGTGCTGGTGCAGTTGCAGTGGACAATGGGAGAGTAAACAAAAAAAGAGCAAAAATTGTATCTATTTAAATTCTATTTATATTTCATGCGAGGATGATGCGAGGACTTTACCACTAAGACACCTCTACATCTCTACATCATATTCTAACAGAGTTTTTCAACTTGTATGTAATGAATGCTGTGTATTGGTTTTGGTAAGCTGTAGCGAAACCTTCTCTTTTCTTATTTAGTACCCACTGGAACGGTTACAATCAGCCGCCGGGCTCTGCTGCACTTACCCAGGTGGGATAAGAGTACTGCTAGTCTCAGTAAACTCCACATGGCGGCATCAGGCATGATAGAGAAGGAGGGACATGGGATGTTACAGGTATGGTGATGATGGAGGTCGTGGTGGTGGTGGTGGTGGTGGTGGTGGCGGCGGCGGCGGCGGCGGCGGCGGCGGCGGCTTGGTGGTGGTGGTGGTGGGATTACAATTCATGAAACAACATTATACATGTTAAATGAGATAAAGAGTTGTGCTATTCTTTGTGCTATGCATTGTGATATGCTTCGTGTCTTTGTTGGTAGTGGTCCTGTTGAAAATTATTGTGTATGTTGGTGGTGGGTTTTGATGGTGGTGTTAGTAGTGGTAGGGGTGGTAATGCTTAGTTGAATTATGGATTGTGGTTATGGTTATGTTGGGAATGGTGGTGGTGATGTTGTTGTTGGTGGTGATGATGTTGGGGGTGATGATGCGCAACTTATTTACAGTTGATGTGCAATGAATTGTAATTTTGTAGCAGCACCTGTAATAGATCATTTCTTGCAACTGGGTCTTTGCAGTCCACTCAGATACAAAGGAACTAATCTCAAGGTTTTACTTGTTTTCATAGGTTCGTTATGCTGCCCTCACAGTCCTCCAATCCATTCATGCTCAGCTTGGTGAAAACTACCTCTCTCTGCTACCAGAAACCATTCCGTTCTTGGCTGAACTTATGGAAGGTGAGTTTATATTGCACATTCATCGAATGAATGGATGAACAACCACCTTGTAGTCTCAATTCTCTTTTTTTTTTCATGTGTTTTAACCTTTAGTTACTAAGCTGCCCCAAACCACCCCTCCTATTACTCACTGAACCGCCCAAGACCACCCATTATTTTCAATGCAATATTGTATCCATTCTCATGGGGCTACAATTATAAATTTGACTAGTACCTGATCTTCATGATCTCAAGATAATTCTACAAAAAAGAGATATGAAAATGTTCCAAGTTATTTCATATTTTTCATAGAGATGTCAATAATGCTATGGCTTCCAATGAGTAATAGGAATTTTGTACACAATCTCTACTTGCTAATAGGGTTACCTCTCCAACTCTCTTTGCTTGTATTGAATGAAAATGTTGTAGTTCCTTTGATATTTGTGCGAGCATAGTTTTATGAAATGAAGAATTTCGTCATCGCAGAAGGATTTAGAGGCATATATTGATCAATAGATTGACTGATGGATAGATGATGATACGTGTATGTACATAAATGTAGAATCATATAAATAGATAGATTGGAAGGTAGAATGTGACGATTAAAATAGATAATGATGATAAACTGGCATTTGTATAGCACGTAATCAGGCGAACTGATCTATTTGCTTCTTCCAATTCATGATGATAATGATGATGATCAGCATAAAATTTTAGTTTTGGGTGATTGTGATATGCTTTCTTTCCTTTTATGAAAGGGAAGTGTAGCTAATTCTGAGTGGGTTAGTTTTGTTGACAGACATCTTTAGAATCTGATTTGAAAGTTTACAGACATTATTCAAGTCCAATTCTTTTTCTCACAACCATCAATATGATAATAATTAATAATAATATTATCATTTCTTAAATGATGCATTTCCCATACAGCTCTAAGCCCACTAACAATATTATTAGAACGCTTTGGGCCAAAGGATATACAACAATATATAACAATATAACTCAAAATTGTTATATATTCCATTTCACACTACAGATGAGTCTGAGGAGGTTGAACAGAGATGTCAAGATGTTGTATCAGAGCTTGAGAAGACGTTGGGAGAACCGCTTCAAAAATACTTCTAGAATACTGTTTAACAGGAAAATATTGTGGCATTAATTTTTTGCGGTTGGTTAGTCCATGAGCATTTTCGTGGGGTTTTTAATTCGCGGGTACAATCAATGAAAAATGTATGAACGTTTGGCCTAACTGATCAAGAAATTTTAAGAAACAGAAAGTGATTACTGCTACAAAAGAATGCTTTCAAATGCAAAAAAAAATATAAAGAATGACCATATAATCGTAGTAGATTCTGGAGATTATGATTAGAATAACAAATATACATGCGATTGAAATTGTGAAAGCATAAGGTGCAACTTCAAAATGCAATGTAAGGAGTACTGCATATGCTAACTTTTCGTTAACTTTCCCATGAAAAGCGCAAAAATTAACCCTCGCGAAAATTTTCCACTATGCAGTATTAGACTTCTAGACAATACACCTACAACATGTTCTAGGTGAACAAACATATTTTGAACTGGAGTTGAAATTATTGGTTGCCAAGGTTTTTTTCATACACTACAGAAGTGAGCCACTCAATGCACAGTGTGATTCATTTTTAGATATTTTAGCAAGTTCCCCTCCCCCACCTTATTTCTCATGTCCCCTTCCCCTTCCCATTTCTCTCTCGTCGAAAGAATGCGCACGCATAGCTAAAAGGCTTGCATGGAGATTAATTGGGACGTACGGATCCTAAGTAGATCGCGAGCGAGTCGTTTATTTTGTTCTGATTCCTGAACTAGTAATCTACATCATGTTGGATAAAGGTATTTGGGGTTAATTTTGGCACCTAAGCAATAATAACCAGGTGAGGTGAATGGATACCGGTAGAAAGAAATTCCTTGAATGCAGTGAACGCCGAATGGTAGCCATGCTATAGCCGGGTAATAATGCACAGAGCGCTAAGAAACACTTCATATTAAGCGCTATATAAACGTTGTGTATTATTATAATTGTTATTATAATACACAAATTATAGTTTTGACCTTAGATACCCTTCAAATTTGTCCTTTTGAGTCACACTAATGGGAGAAGCAAGACAACATTTTCCTTAGAGATACAGCTTTTATATGTAATTATTTAAAGATAAAGGAATGATTTCATTGCTCATATGATTGCAAACCATGAATTAGTACAAATTGCCAGGAGAATTGATATGAAGCCGACTCATGAAAGTGATTTTGCCTAGTTGTCATGAGTGTAATGTGATGAAACAAGATATGCATTTACGGTCATTTCAAGTGCTAAGCATACTACCTATCAACGGAAACCAAGTGATTTTGTGTTGTTTACACTTCATGGAAATCACTTCCGTACTGATCCATTACACATAATACTATCTGATATGAACAACCATAAAGGCACATACAGTCTAACTTAGTTATAGAGAGCACTGATATAACAAGCATTCGTTATAACAGGTAATTTTCCTAGTCCAATTTCTCGGTATTTTATTGTATTTTGGCCCTGATATAACAAGGTTTCAATATAAAGAGGTAATTTCTCTGGTCCCAAAGACCTCGTTATAATGAGGTTAGACTGTATTACATCCAAACTATGTTAAGAAACATGAATATGATTTTATTTAAACAAAATGTTTGTTACAAGATATTGATAACAAATAAAAGACAAAAATGTAATATTGTATATTCTAGTGCTTTTATTCATTTTCTCTGATATATCATTCTTTATGAAGTAAGTTTTTTATAATTAATATCAATGCAATTAAAAGGAATCAGTTTGTATAAATATTTACAACTCGACATAGAAAAATACTAAAGGAAAATCAGACTATTTAGAACAGGTAGCATCATTCCATTTGATGAATAGAGTGTCATTTTTACACAAATATTTAAACAATACAATTTTCATGATTGTCAAACAAATAAACAATATCCCTGTATAGAAAGAACTGTAAAATGTCATTGCCCTACATTTCATGCCTTTATACATATATATGACTTTTTAATGTGATCTGATTGTTATATATGATAAACTGAGATAGAATCTCATATTATACAAAATTGCATGCATAGAAAAGTAATGTTATCTGACAGAAACTATTTTACATTACACAATCACATAAAATAATGTATCTACAAAAATGAAGGGTCTTGTAAATAATGATTTCAAGGTGAAAATATAATTAAATTTCATTTTAAAAGAAAGCAACATTGGTAATTTTTTCTATCATCTCCATACACCAGAAGAGATAAAAAAAAAAAACTATTTATCTTTATTTTTTATAATTCACATTCACAAAATGTAATGTGGTTATCCCTGTGCAGTTTAAACAAGGAATGTGCATACATCTATAGGCACTCTAGTTTATTTTTTAAGAAAAATAATGCTTTGAAAAGTCTTTGTCAGATATAAAAAAAAAAATGTGAGTTGTAGTTATAAAAATCTAGCTTTATTGAAATATTTTGCTGTCAGGCACTATTCATAAACTTTTAGTTAATTAAATCGTCATTTTGTTTAGTATACTGGTTACCACACACACACATTTAAGATCTAAAAAGATGAAATTGCACTATGTCCTTGTTACCGTGTTATTTCCATATTTTTTTTTTAAATTTTATTATCATGAAGAATTTATCATGAATAAAGTAAAGTGCATACATGGAATAGTCTCATTTACATTATTACATTTGTTGTCTGTTGAAATTCAATATAATAAGTGCAATTATCTCATACTACACATATGTATAGAGCTTGTCATAGGAAAATAAATTTTTCTACATATATGTTAACAAAATAGCTTCACAAAAAAAAAAAACTGTGAAAAATCTGATGTTTACAATAGGATGAATTTACACTTTTACTAAGAAATAAGAAATATGTCTCACAGGACATCAGAGATCCATTGCGGGATATGCAGGATGTAAGAAATAAAATGTGTAGCACGCAACAGATGAATAGAGGTGGGAGTAAACATGACAACAATAACTATACTCTCAGCCATTCACTTGTAAAGGAAGACTTGGATTTATATGGATATACACCTCATGCATATTCCAGAAGAGTTAGTGTCTCTGAAACATACAAATTAATATCATATACTAACAAAGATTTCAACCTTTTATAAAATCTTGGTAAAAAAATCTGATTAGACTTTAGTGAAAAGTATTGGAAGCAATGTTTTTATTTTTTTTTTATTTTGGAAGACTAAGGATTTGGTTAATATTGTACTGCATCTTTTTACAAAAACAAAATTAGGAAAACTCATCCCAGTTACACTGGTAAATATGGTTCCTTGACATCATTATATTTTGAAATAGAAATATATAAGTGAAGAGTTGAATGAATAGACAATTGAACACCTAAGAAATCGGTTAATAGTTGTCATAGTTATTAGATTCCATTTCCCTGCTCTATTTCTATAAGTATATTTCTTCAAGAATTTAGTAAAAATGTTTTTTTTTGGAAATGCTTATATTTGATTATGTTCATAAATGAATACTCATAATATCTTTGATAAATTAAGGCACATTGAATCACTTGGCAAATTAAAATAATTTCAACATACACATAGTATATTTATTCTCCACAAATGAAACAATTTTATCTAATTGACTTCAACTCATCGATATTGAGCCATGCTGGATTTAAATCTTTCTTTCTGATTAGTCAAATCTTGTAGCTGATACCAAGATGTTAAAAGTACTGGAATCGTTGCTTTTGATTGATTTGATGCAAATCAGCTTTAAATATTCATTAGCAGGTGTCGATAGGCTGCAAGCAACACTGATTTTTTGGCCATTTTACTTCATGCATGAGTTCATTGCTCTTGCCTAAAGGGTGGTGAGCTGTTGCCTTTGTACAGTAGCCTATCACCCAAATACAGTCCAACCTCGTTATAAAGAGCACTGAGATAACCAGATCTCATAATAACAAGGTATTTTTCCTGGTCCTATCTCTTTGTATTTTACTGTATTTTGGACCTAATATAACAAGGTTTCGATATAAAGGAGATAATTTCTCTGGTCCCAAGGACCTTGTTATAAAGAGGTTTGACTGTACTTGTTTGATGGAAGCAGTTCTGTTCTATTGCTGATGGACGTTGATGCGCAAGTTCACTGATAATGCCCTAACAAGCCTTTTCCAGCTCCCGACAGCACATCAATTGTATCCATTCCGTCTTGCGCAGCTTATGCGGTAGTTTAAGTTGTTGACTGGTTGCGGACGAACGATCCAGAATGTACTGACGTAGCTCATCGACAGCGCCGGGCTGGAGGAAAGTGAGTCGAAGAGGAGCGATGGCATTGATGTTACGGTAGTGGTTGTAGCGGTGTGCTTTCAGGCGGAGGTTGGATTCCAAGTCAGCTGCGAACTGTAGATGATGGATGAAATTGTTCTAATATGTGTTAAATTATGTGGGGAAATCAAAATTATGCAGAACACAACATCATTACACAGGTCAGTACCTGTCATTGGATGCATTTTATTATTACATGACATCAAAATCTAGAGAAGATGAAAATACATTTGTTGCGCTTGATTCGTACGCCTATTGCATCACATTTACTACTTATAAATTTGAGTCACAAAATATTAGATGTGGTTGGGTGATGACGATTTGTCCATGGAGGCCGGTACAATGCATTATGCAGAGCTGCCAACCAACTCGTAGAATTCTATCCAACTTGTAGAATATATGTTTTTTTTAAATAGGAGATTCAGGTGTATAGGACATGATAGGATATTTCAAATCCTTCACATACAGTGTTGTAAAGTGCATATATTAAAGCGAATAAGATATTTCTCTGAAAATTTTATTTTCATGAGAAATGAGGTTTGCAGCTCCGATTATTGTATTGTTCAGATTATGACAAATCACTGCCATTTTTACTTCAATCTGGTATCCCCATATCAGCCCTAAAAAGAGTGAAAATGCAGATTTTGATTTTAGTTTGGAAGGTTATTGTTTGTTTTGCTCACCTTTTCCCTCTGTTTGAGATCTTTTCCAAATGTAGTATATGGGTCCTCCAGTTCAATAAAGACCATGTAGTAACCACATTGACTCCACTCCTTGATATCTGAAAAAACAATGAGAAAATATAGAGATTAATATTTGATGAATATTCCTTGACTAGCTGTCTCTTTAAACATATATATAAAGATCTGATGAAAATTTAACCATAACATTTCCTTATCTAAAGTAATCCAAAGAGATTTCACTGAAGCAGAGCTGCTGTGGATACACTTAAAATGTTTTATGGAAATAAATTCAATTAATAAATCAATTCAATCAATCCATCAATGCGTAGCTTACAATATTTAAATTTGTAATGGGGAATCAGTTTGGTAATATTTGTATTACTTCATATTTAATCGACATAGTATGAATAGAAGTAAAAATGCAAAGGTTTCCAATTTGAGGAAAGAATAGTTATAGACTTTGCTTTAAAAAGTATAATGGTCCTGAATGTAGTAACCATTCCTCGTCAAAGATTTTTAAGAAATAGGATTAGATCTACTACCAACTCCCTCTTTGCTTACCCCGAATTGTACGAAATACCGACCTTGGCAAATTGGTGGCAGCGGTGGGATGTATATTCTTAGATTACAATGATATCTGGATAGCCAGTCGCACAACCAGGATTTCACAGCCTGGGGTTCCGTCCAACTTGAAATTTTTATAACCACCTTTAAGCCGCACTACCTTTAACCTGGAAGAATGGGTAGCTCAGAAGGTTTTACCCCCCCCCCCCCGAAGTCCGCCCCCCCCCCCTGGTGCGCACATGTTAGGAACCTACCCATAGCCTCTTCATACAGGGGGCTCTCTGTTGCTGTGAAGTCGACCAGTGTCAAGCCTGACCATTTATTCAGAGTAGCTGTAATAGCTGCGGCAACAGACGCTTCTGGAGTATTCTCTGATCGTACGTTTAATACCTCACCCGTCCTGGAATTAAAAGCAAAACAATAAGAGTTGATGAAAATTTTCAGTCTAACTTTTATTTCCTTTGTTAAGGAGAGTAGAAAGTTGCTTCATAATTGTGTAAAAATTAAATTACTTTTCTAGTCTCTCCTGGTAATGTGATTCAACTTTCAACAAGGTGCAAACAAAAATCCACTTCCAGCCATTCAAACATTTTCAGTTGCATTTAAAGGTTTGGGGCACATACATATAATTACATTAATTTAGTTCAATCGATTCTTCACCAAAATGACGCATTTCCTTGCTTGCCTTAGTTTTTATGATTCAAAAGTGATTATTACCACGATCTAATATTATGAGCCATTTCTCTCCACCATCACCTGGCACACTAAGTTTGAATACACTCATGAATAAGACATTTTACAATGCTTTAACTTTCTTTCAACATTTTTGTATGATGCCTGAGGTAAATAGAGCTTTATAGTGAGTTAAAAATAAATGTGTTTTTTCACAGCGGACTCAGAAGAAGTGGTTTTCCTGATTTATTAATGACTGCGTGTTATTGTTGATTAAGGGTCCTACTAAGGCCGAAGAGTGCCAAAGTTTACCAAAGAACAGGCACATTTCGGCACTTTTTGGCTTTTAGTATATGACTCTTTTACTCGTGAATATACTAACCTGTATTGGAACTCGAATAGGGGAGTCTTGTTTTGGAAGCCAGCAATCTTGACAACGTCGCCCATACGATATCGGTAGAGTGCATCGACCGTGGTCAAGGCGAGCTCGTAACACTGGCCGACCTCGACCTCCTCAGCGAGTAACGTTTGGGGTTGGTCTTCATGACTGTAAAGGAATTGGAAGAAAGAGCAGGCTAATCACTTTTTGTCGTTTTCACTTCTACATGTTATACAAAACAATAGAATGTTGTATTTCTATACGAATGATCATTACTATCCTAAAGAAAGTAATTTCTATTCATTATTTTAGTCTTCTGATATCTATTTCCACTCTCTTGTGCATCGACCGTGGTCAAGGCAAGCTCGTAACACTGGCCGACCTCGACCTCCTCAGCGAGTAACGTTTGAGGCTGGTCTTCATGGCTGGAAAGGAATAGAAGGGGTCTTAAATTTTGCAAGTTTTTCTCTTTTTTATAATTTTCTTGTGCGATCATTACATTCAGATAATACTACTACAGATCACTTTACAAGACAAGTTTAGTCGGTGGAAAGGTAGAGTGCATCGACGGTGGTCAAGGCGAGCTCCTTACATTGGCCCACCTCGACCTCCTCAGCGAGTAACGTTTGGGGCTGGTATTCATGGAAAAGGATTGGAAGAATTATCAGAGTATTTAAGTTTTACCGCTTTTACATTTTACAATGCATTTCTGTAGCGTCCATTACAGCTGGGGTAAAGAATAGTGTTTTACAAGAGCAATGATTTTACAGAAAAGAGTAGAAAAAAACTGTTTCCATTTTGACTGCAAGTTTTTTTCTCTTCTTTTTACACTACAGTCATATGATATGACTACAGAGCACTTTACAAGAAAAGTTAAGTCGATGGAAAAGGCCGGAATAAAAATTATTCCATCGCAATTTTTTGTTTTAATTTACATTTGGGTGTTTATTGCAATTTGATGAGTGTTTTTGGTTGGAATTACATCATTTTCTTAGAAACCCTGAATCGGTATCGAATCAACCCCGATTTTAGGAGTGTATTCATCAGGACCGCAGAGCTGCAAAACCATTTTCAACATGTCCGTGACAATAATGCTGCAGAAACTCGACAGAAAGAGATACAATATATTATTGATAAATACAGAGGCACTAATCTGGGGCCAGTTGCACGAAATAGTCTAAACAATCCTATTCTTGCTCAGACGTCTTAACTTCTTGTACCATTCTTTTAACACATACACAAACATGCATACGACTATGTTACGAGGATGGCACAAGAAGTTAAGACATCTTAGCAAGCCCGTAGTTCCAATTCTTTATAACTTCTTGTTTTTAAACCCTGCTACAACGTATATTGCTGCTCCCAGACACCTCAGTATTCTGATTTTCTACTGTAGGCTATATGTATTTCAAGAAAGATATTCAGTTACATTTTATTGAAAAATGTATTTTAAATACTATAGCATCACAAAATTGTCAAGTCAATTGTGAGAAGAAAACCCAAACCAATGCAACTTTTTTACTCCCATAATTTTTGGCGCATATTCGATATGTTGCAAAACCGATACACCAATAGCTGAAATGTGAAAAACGAAACAGCTGACCAAAAGTGAGAGTAAACGTGACAACAATAATCATAATCTCAGCAATTCACTTATAACGAAAGCCTTGAATTCATATGAAAATGTACACCTCATGTATATTTCGAAATAGTTGGTATCGGTAAAAGAGGTACATGTAGGTTGTGGCCAATTTGTTTGTCTTTCTTCATGGGCACTTAGACAGAAAGTAAATATTGACAAAGCACCAACTAATCGATGATCGAATTATTTAAACACAATGTTATCAGTGGTTATCAAAAATTGATTCTGTAATTATCTCAGAATTAGGGTAATATACAACATGTACAATCACAGAACCTTATCGCTAGGGCACTCCGGTGGTCTTGTGGTTGCGACACTGGTCTAGTCATCCTGAGGTCGTGGGTTCGAGTGGGCACGAAATGATCTTACTTATCCTCTTTATTGCTAGACGTCTTGTTCCACCCTCTTAACACAGACACAAACGTGGATACGTCTATGTTGAAAGGATTGCACGATAAGTTAAGACATCTTAGCACAGACGATAGCTAAGATCATTTCGAACAACTGTCCCCTATTGTAGATCTATTACATCATTTGGGTTTGCAATCTGTATTTGACTTGAGGTCTCCCCTAGTTTGTTTCCCAAACAACCGCAGTGATTGACGGCAAACATTGAAAACAGAGAGGAATTACAATCTAAACATGACGATGCACAAATCTTATTCAGATGCACAAAACTTGTTGTTTGCCTTCGGGAAACCTTATGCATTCTTTTCCCATCGGCAATATATATATATATATATATATATATATATATATATATATATATATATATTATATTTATGCAGAACAAGTTACAAGTATTCTCGTACAGACTGTTTCGCCCGAAGGTTCATCAGCGACTTGTAACTTGTTCTGCATAAATATAATATACTTTGCTCCCTTCGTGGTTGAGCACTGTCAGCCATTTTGCAGAACCATACTATATTGATATATATATATATATATATATATATATATATATATATGTGCATCGAAAAGAAATTCAAAACAACAGGAATATGCAAACTATGGAACGCATTATACAGCGTGTGCCAAATGCATAAATAGTGATGATCGATTTGATTTATGATATAAGAACACTTTTGTATTCATTTCATTTCCCATCAACTTGATGACAATTTCGTTCCTTTAGTTCACACGTTTTAACGATCCTGGGGCCAATTGCACGAAATAGTCTTAGCTATCCACTTCGTGCTAAGCATGTAAGGCTCCAGTGTCAAGAAGTGTATTGCAAGAGAGATGCAATTGATAAACGCTGGTCAACGTTCATATCATATTCACTTCACACCATATTGAAGCTTGAAAATGGGAGAGAGAGGGGGAGATTGTGAAAGGAGAGAGAGGGAAAGAAAGCAAGAAGAGAATAGAATAAGAAGGGGAAGAAAGTAAGAATAGAACACTCCACATCAAATGTATTAGAATTGCAGACATGATATCAGATATTCTCATGAGGCCCAAAATATTGTTTGGAAGCCCTTTAATGCCATTTTTAAAGCGTCGGTCTACCGGGAAAAGTGTTTTTATAGTTATTTTTAAGAACAAAATTTACACAAATTTATGATTGAAAAAACTTAGAAAGGGATGAAAAACCAATGAAAGAGCATCTGGAAATATCTTTTCAGGTCAAATTTTAGATGTTTATTCATGATTTTACTTCGTTTTTCTTTCAATTTTTAGTTAGAAGCAAAAAAAAAAAAAGCCTGGTCGGGCCATTCTTAAAGGGTTGGCTATTGAAGGGTAACCAAACAATTTTGTAGCCTCATCATCATAGTTACCTATTTTCGACTGGGATGAATTCACAGAAGACCTCTGATGGAAGCATGATATATTTGGAGTCTAATTCTTTGACATCGTGTAATATTGCTACTGTGCCTTCTGTTGAACTATATACACTTGATATGATAGGGAGATCTGTACAGAAAGAGAAAAAAAAATTGATCCCAAATTACAGACGGGCATTGAATATGAATATTATTCCTAATCATTCTTATTAGAAAATATTTCGTATCGAGAAATTCAAATGAATGTGGTAATACTAAACCCTGCATATATTCATGGACAGACTAAACTCACTATAGGATTTGGATTAAAAATGTATGAGGAATTTAAAAAGATGTAATGGTGCCCTTTATTCCGTTACAATTTTGGAAAGTTATGTCTTAGTACATATGCATTCAAATAAAGAAACAGAGACCGTGAAATCTTTTGAAAAGTCGGGCTGCCATGGGGGAGGGAGATGTATATATTACCGTTTTACGTACTCAAATAGGCTGACACGTTTCATCTGAGAAAAATAAGTTGGGGGCTGCAGCCCCATGCAACCGCCCACACCCATCGCAGTCCCTAAGAAATAGTATATGGGATTCAACATTATTCATGGATGTGTAATCAGGAGTTTATGTGATATACCTTTGGTGTATTTATCTTTCAATCTCCGAGCGTAGACAACCATTGCTCCAGATGACACAGCGAACACTGCTTGAAGATGTGGCCAAAGACTTCTGGCGATGTTATCAAAACCTTTCTGGAACTCCCTTTCCACTTCATCTGCTCTCTCTGGCTCAGGATGGAGCTCGGATTCCAACGATGCTCGGACCTTCTCATCAAGCTTGATGTGTTTCGCGATCTGCCCATGTCTGAGGTCATTGACCAGGCTCGGCCATTCGTTCTCGAGCAACTGGAAGAAAGTGAACATGGTGGAGCAGAAGATGGTTCCGAGGTTGCCTAGGCAACGATCTCTAAGCCCAAAGAGTGCATGGATGTAGAGCGCGCATCGCTCGTTGGTGAGTCGCATCCCTGCAGGCGGAGTGCTGAACTGGATTCTGTGCAGGATGTCCGGAAGAGAAAGCATCGTTGTTGGACAAATGTCCAGACCTCCTTCAGACTTCAGAGGGTCGGTGTGGACATAGAGAAGGCATTTCTTCTGCAGGGGTGTCAGCATAGGGGTATATTGCACTTTAACAAAATGAAAGACCATCGGCATGATCTTGAAGAGAAACGCAACGTTCCGTTCCTTCGAGATAGCTATGAGCTTAGGTTTCCCAGTCGTCCCGGAAGTGATCCCTAACCTTGAGGGGTAGCCGGATATGACAATGTCTGATTCTCCTGCAGCCACTTTGTCCATATACTTCGCATAGTGGGAGTAGCTCGTCAGAGGATGTCGTTCTCTGAACTCCGCAACAGATTTGATGTTCTTAAAGCCAAAGTCTCTCCCGTACAAGGAATCGCCTCTCAGCATCATCTGATTCATGAGGAAGGCTTCTTGACTCTCCTGGCACTTGGCGCTGTCTCGTCCAAGTTTTCTGAGGAAGTAGGCACCGATCAGGCTTTGGATCTGGAAGAAGATGTACTGGATGATCATGATGTGAGCGCGGGTACAATGAGGTGCCACGCAGAGGGAGATGTGAGTTGATATGCCGACTCCAAGTGCTGCTCCAATCATCACTGAAACTGTTTCAGGGGAAAGAAGCGAGAGACAAATTTAGAATGGTGGAAAGTACGGTACATGCTTGTTATTCCAAGGGTTGAATATATAAAAAAATATATAAATAATGATAAGAAATAAATGAAAGGTTCAATCGTCTGAACAGACAAAATCCCTCAACAAGAATTGACCGAAAATGAAAAAGAGTTTATAGCTAAATATTTTGTGGCGTTGTTCTAAAGATTCGATAGTTTTAAATTTACATAGGGTTCAAATATTAAAAAACCGACTCGTTATTCCGAATATGGCTTGTCTGAAAATAATGAAAAGGAGAGTCGATTTTGTGTAGGCTTGAAAATGGTAAAATGATATTTTATTGTGAAAACATTTTTTCTTGTTTAAAGCAATAAAATAATTGTTTGGGACAGACCCAGTCTTCAATGGATTATTTGCTTTATTTTATCACATTATCGATGAGAGTATGAAAAAATCGCTTTCAGTCAGAATTGATTTTGTTTAATGTTATGATTGATTTCTTATCAACTTACCCCGACAGAAGTACAGGGGGTATGTTGAGGTGATGCCGAACAGGAGTTGCCATGCCAGATAGGTGAATACTGCTAGACAGGTCACGCCAAATAGCTGCACCTTGTTCTTTTCCGTCAGTCGCCATTTCAGCAGATCTGGAAAGAAAAAAAATCAAAGATGTGTCGATATTTGATTTGATTTGATACATATACTTATACACGGATAAAAACCCAGTTCAGCACATGCTGTTTTTCAACGTGTAGTAAAAAAAATGAAGCTGTCTGACATAATTATGTTATTACATTCAGATTGATGAGAAAACAACTAAGAATGCAAACAGTAGTTAGACGCATATTATTCCAGCACAGTTTGCCTACCACGCCTATGTTCGTCATGTTCTTAACTTCAGGATCTTTTTTTAGCACAAAGCGTTGATTTTGAAGCCCACTATTGTCATAGTTAGTTTATACACTATCAACAATTTTATAGGTAGCATTTCGGATTTGGCAGTTGAGAATGTTCATGTGAAAACAATGTTATACAATGTCTTTTAGAGGTACACTGATATATTCTACGAGTATAATCTATGTACATAGTAAGTTATAAGGGATTAGATTTGATATGAAAAAGAAATACAAGTATCAATAGAAACATAGCGGTGAAGTACACAGAACTTTGGAAATGGGAATCCAAGGACACAGTTGTATAAATTGTATTATGAAAACTTTGAAGGAGGTCTTCCTCATTTGCCACCCCGCAATCACCAACTCATTTGGATGATTAATAACATATACTACCTTACATTTACAAAGCACATTTTTATAAGATTCAGAGTAATGGAGGAAATATATATTGATCAACGGGACAAAATATAAGCCTTAAAGCCCCGGTCACATAGGACCCCGGAAGCAACACGATTCAGATCACCCCGACTCGTTGTTCCGAAGCAGTTAACTGTGAATTAACAAAGAGTCGGGGTGAATCGTGTTGCTTCCGGGGTCCTATGTGACCGGGGCATTATGATTTTTTCAGCCATGCATAAATATAATTCTTATTCTAATGGTTGCGGGTTTTTAAGCGTTCAAAACTGAAGTGGTGGAGAGTGGGCATATTTTCCTTTATGTAGCCTTTCATTTGTTCATTTTTTTTCTTAGCTTGATTATAATCATATTACAAGGAATACAGTATTTTGTAATATAGGGTGAATATGCCTAAGGCTGGGATGTATAATGATAATAGTAATAATGATAATAAGTGTGTATTTATCGTGCTTAATAAAAATTGTCTCTAAGCGCTTTACAAAGTTTTCATGCGTAACAGATCCCCTACCTCATAACGAAAAAAAAAAGTTCATTTGGCCCCTGAAAAAAACCCGGCTCCCTGTATCATGCATTATTATGGTTGGAACAAAACTGGGGCAAAGACCGCTCCGCTCTTTCCATATGAAATTCACACGATTCGTTTACATTTCTATTCTGTTGTTTCGTTTCGTTCAAGTAGGCTCAAGAGCATTACGTCACAGTCGAACAGGTACCGCAACCAACACCGCACAAAATATTGTCTCGGCTCCCTGGTTTTGAAAGGACAATCGACATACAGATGTATTAAAGAATACAAAAGAATACTATGAAGGTTTCTTTTTATCCATCATGTTTGCCGTCTAGGCGGATGAGTATACTCTTTTCGATGTACAGTGATCGCGCTAGCCCGCTCCATACCGCAGTGTAATGTAATTGACACAAGGTGATTTGGAGCCGACAAGGGCGGGAAGTTTTACCCAATGAGAACGCTTCTGTTGTCACTTTAATTGGTATGCACTTCGTGGAAATATATTTAGGCATACTGCAAACTAATGCTAGAAAACCTGGAAAAATTGTGACATAACAGTTTCAACTGTTTAAAGAGCGGTGGTGGTGAGGAGNGATAATATGAGGTTTATAATTTTCAATAACGATCTGCTGAGCATGACGAGAGGTTTCAATTTCATTCTGATAAGATTGATATCAGAGGAATGTATATAATAGGTTTGGTAACCGGTGACTAAGCAAGTTTGCGATGTGCTTTCACGAGATGACCCCGATAGCACGACTTCAAAAAATGTATAATATTGAGAGAACACCCTTTGTAATCATTACGTAACAATCTCCTCCAAGAATATTCAACAAAAGAGAAGTATGGTTTGAGATGTTTGTCAAACGTCTTTTCATTTTGTTCTTATTCATGAGGTTATAACTGGTCCAATCTCCGGTGCGTGGGAGGAGAGTGGTGGATATACTAGAAGCCATATAGTGAAGATGGGTATAGCAATTATTGTTGTAAAAGACACAGACACTGTTTTACCCATTCAGCATGTTCAGTCTCTTATAATTATGTAAAGGCAAATTCCAAAATGAAATAATTTACTAAATGGAATAATGATTGTTTGTCATCTAATTTATATTTTATCCTGTTTATAGGATCAATATGTTTTGGAATTATCTATCATTTTCTTTGCCATCGTGAGCATTGTGAGTAATTGTACTGCGGAATGTGGAGTTATTCGAAAGAGCAACTCATAAAAAGAGTATAGGCCCTATAAAATTGTTTTTGCTCGAAACAAAAAGTCTAATTTCGCGGCATCGCAATCGTGATAACATAAAACGGTATACATGTATATTATTTGGTATGCCTGAAACCTTATGCATAAAACATTCAGTTACAGAAAATGTCTAAAATGGAACATTATGTGAACTTGATACAATTGATATGAATCTAATATTTGGATGATAAATGAATAGCTCGCAAACAATAGACAAGTCAAATCAACGACAAGACGGAAACAAGTAACCAAGAAAAGAAACCTACATTACCAAGTTCAAATATAAAAAGTTAACAAGACATTAGCAATAAATCACATCGAATAAAATACAGATTTATCCAGTCATGAAATAAGTTTTCCAGAGCTTTCGTTCAAACATTGTCGAACCAATGTAGGTGTACATGTGCATTGATGTTTGATATTAGTTGCAACCGTTTCCAAGCCCTTAACAAAAAGTGAACAATTTAATCATAATGTATGTTATATTGAATTTGTCTATAATAAATCATCGAAAGATTGAAAGCCCTTGTAGCATTTTTTTAACCTACTACGACCTCCCAATTGCATGAGACCATAGAGTCTGATCTGAGATCAGTCTTGCTTTTAGAGTTTGTAAAAGAGAAACCCCGCAATATCACGACTTAATAGAATGCAATTCCTTTATGGGTGATTCAATATTGTGACCTCTCTTTAGTTCGGTGTCTTTTCTACCTATAGAACCATGGTAACTGCACAAACTAGAAACACGAGAGATTTTTATCCGTTTTTAAGTAATTATAATTATTGAAAAAAAAACTGCTTAATGGGGAACATATCACAGATGAACTACTCTCTATTTCGGCTTTTGAACTTTTGATATGTTTTAAAAGTCGAAAACAGGGAGTCCAAACAATCACGCTTTTAGCCACACGGTATCGATGCATGAATCATATCTTGATAGCTCGACTTGAGTCAATGAAATGCATTTCAGTATGATACATTTGGATCTGTTGCTATGGCGGGATGTTTTTTCTTCATACAACAGTACCATATTTGTTACCTTCACTACCTGAAACGGAATTGCATCGTTTGTGTGTTATTTAATTACTTTGATAAGATTGCTTGAAATACAATTTGGTATTGTTTAACTTGCATTTATATTTGTTAAGTACTGTAATATAGGTTAATGACACATCGTTTAGTAATTGATCGTATAGTTTCTTTCCGCCCCTGAATAACTATCCATGTATGGACATGATGAGATTTCATTTTGAAGTTATCCACAGACGTCAAGCTTGGTTTATCACTGATTATGTGAATCAAATAATGCTTTATTTGATCCAATTTGATTTGATTGATTATAGATGCAGGTTCACATCATTAAGCCGAATTGTATAAGTGCAGACGTGTGAAAATGTGTTTGCAGATGTTGATCTTACTTTTTCCCAACGAGGTCTTTGTGAAATAGTTCAGCCTAAGTTCTGCGAATCTTTGACATTAATGTGAAGCCTACAGCCATCATCGCTAAAAATAAAGAACCAGAAGTTATCCCCAGACGTCAAGCATGGTTTATAACTGATAATGTGAATCAAATAATGCTTTATTTGATCCATTTTAATTTGATGTATTGATTCCAAAAAGAGACAATAGATACAGGTTCACATCATTAAGTCGAATTGTATAAGTGCAGACGTGTGAAAATGTGTTTGCAGATGTTGATCTTACTTTTTCCCAACGAGGTCTTTGTGAAATAGTTCAGCCTAAGTTCTGCGAATCTTTGACATTAATGTGAAGCCTACAGCCATCATCGCTAAAAATAAAGAACCAGAAGTTATCCCCAGACGTCAAGCATGGTTTATAACTGATAATGTGAATCAAATAATGCTTTATTTGATCCATTTTAATTTGATGTATTGATTCCAAAAAGAGACAATAGATACAGGTTCACATCATTAAGTCGAATTGTATAAGTGCAGACGTGTGAAAATGTGTTTGCAGATGTTGATCTTACTTTTTCCCAACGAGGTCTTTGTGAAATAGTTCAGCCTAAGTTCTGCGAATCTTTGACATTAATGTGAGGCCTACAGTCATCATCGCTAAAAATAAAGAACCAGAAGTTATCCCCAGACGTCAAGCTTGGTTTATAACTGATAATGTGAATCAAATAATGTTTTATTTGATCCATTTTGATTCGATTGATTGATTCCAAAAAGAGACAATAGATACAGGTTCACATCATTAAGTCGAATTGTATAAGTGCAGACGTGTGAAAATGTGTTTGCAGATGTTGATCTTACTTTTTCCCAACTAGATCTTTGTGAAATAGTTCAGCCTACTTTTTTGCGAATTTTTAACATTAATGTATAAACCCATCATCGCTAAAAATAAAGAACCAGACATATATGATCCGACTTTTGTTCAGGGTTTCAAAATGACGTCACAATTTTCGGCATCGATCATCGCTAAAAATAGAGCCCTTCGTTCTTTTCAAACTCGACGCTCTGTTGAACTCAAGTGTGATGTGAGCATGCGCACAACGCCTGCTATTGAAAAAAGTTTTCAATGTGACGTCAATATTTGGTGATCCCTTTTGCAAACTCTCAGAGAATAGCAGTGAATCGATCTGAAGAAAAGGGACTTTATGCACGTTGGTGGCACATTGGTTATCACGTGGGAAATGTGTGTTCAGAAGAATAGGATGTAGGCTGTTTCATTTATTTGCCATTCTTCTTAGTGGCGGAAATAGTTTTACACAGACTTGTAGATAATGGAGTTATACAATCTTGGAAAGTAACTTCATTTTAACCCCAAAGAAAACTTTGCTAAATCACAGCAAAACCCAGGGTGTATTGGTGTTCATATTGGACAACACCCCAAAAATTATTTAAAGAAACATACTGTCCGTGTGGAACTAAATTGCTTCAATTAGTAGTAGTAATAATAATAATAATTATTATATTTATAACGCGCTTTATACAGGTGTTTCAAAGCGGAGGGGTCTTGTGAAAGTAGAAGAACGGATGGAAACAAGCTCTTGTAGATATTTTGGAGCAAGTGATATCGTAAATAATCATATATGACAGTGTTAGTAAAATCATTCTACTCTGTTGAAGTGTTAAATTAAGGAAAACACAATTCCTTGCTGGTGATGTTCTAACATGTTTCTCAGTTTTTACTACACCGAGCGGTGTTAAATTAACATCATAGTGTTTGATGTTTATATTTCTATTTTTTTTTATATCAAATAGAATCCGGAAATAATTGAAAGTGAAACATTTCCGTTTTTATCGACGTCGCTAAAAGAGTTCAAGTAATTCTATTACAGAAACAGGAACCGTACACCACTCATAAGTACAAATATTGTATTTTCATTCAGAAGATTTGATTGGAGTAACATTTATTTTTCTAAATGATAGATCATTATTCAAACGTGTTGGATCCAAGCTTTGGAGTGTTGAATCCAATAAATTTTGTATAGAAAATTTGTCACCCCTACCTTCTTTTGAAATGTTATCTTTTCATTTAATTTTAACGTATGGTATAGATAAAAACAAGGCAATTTGGTTGTGATTTTGTGCCCAAAAATGGAGAGGCAATATTTACCAGATAGCAAAAAGCTCGATTGACCAATACACGCTATCCCTTGACTTTGAACTATGGTTAACCTCCATCGAACAAACACACGATAAAAACTCACGATTTCGGGACCAAAATTGGACAAAAGACACCCTATTGATCTTTACTCTGAATTTTAAAAAGAGTACGAACTATTGTACAGACGACCTCGCCATTTATGCATCAATCTATATACTGTGTACAACTGTATGCATATTGGAAACGCACCCTGAATTTAATAAGAATTTCACAATTATCAAAGAACTGTATAATGATTGCATTTCTGTGTGATTTAGTTTACAATAATTATCTTCACTTCCCAATAAAAATCAGATAAGATAATATGGATGAAAATACAATATATAGCCATAATTTGTATTGTTATACATGCTAGACGCCTCTTTTATGACTTGGAGGATTGCACACTGAAAATTTACAAAGTTTTAGGTGTTTGGGTACGATATTGTTTGTTTTTTCTTCTACCCTTCCCCAATAACAATGGATAAAAACAAGGGTTCCAATGTCCTGACTCTCATAATCGGCCTTGTCATCATGTTTTTTTTTATTTTTTATGATTCAGCTAAAATGTCAGGCGATAGTATTCTCCTTGAAGATTTCTCTATTATATTGACACATATTATGAAGAAAATGTTAGTGAACTTCAGGTCTTCTAGAATCAGTATTACTTTGCAACAAAAATATATAATAGATGAATACAACAACCACTTTCAAGTCGTATACAACTCTTGTGAATAATACTAATAATGATTCTCACAAACAAACAATCATAACACATTTCCACATATCATGTGAGAGTCATGATGTATGATACTGCTTCTATATAGTTATATTGATAATATTTTCTCTTTTTTGTGATGCTTTAGTTTTATGAATGATGTAAATTTATACACGATGTTTCATGCTTTTCCATGTATATAATCTTTAATATTCTAAGTTTGCATTTATACATTATAAATATGATAGTTTTGGTCTCATGGATATCGTGAATACATGTATTGTCATGTTATCACCATCATCATAATTGTCCTATTTTGATCATTATTACATTTTTAGGGCCAATCACTCTGGAACTGCATCATTCTAAGACTTAATTATATAATGCGTTCTTCCCAAGAATAGTAAGCACAGATTGCTCATTACTACATGGATATCTTGTTCATTCAACAAAAACAGAAACACATCTATACTGTGTGTATTTGCATTTCATTTGTTCGTGCATATTTGCATTAACGAACCATAGACAAATGGAAGGTTGGGTTAAGTCTAAAGACCTATTGGACACTTTCGAAGCAGGAAAGGTAAAAAACAACTTTGTTTTCAAAAGAAAGGTCCTCTATAACCGTGAATGTATGTTTTAGGATGGGATTTGGACTAAAAAAAAACTCCTTTATTGAATGATATGATAATTATATAGTACTGAAGTATATATCAAATCTTGAACTAAATTGTGATCTTTTCATCCAGTTTGTTAAAAACTGCTCGGAAGTTATGTTTATGTGTCCACTAGCATGACTAGTGGGTGAAAGCCTGCTCGAATATTTGAACGGTGTGACAGCGCAATAGAAAAGTGGTGAGGGAGAGATAAAGAAATTGGAAATTCTACGTGATTTCCCGATCAACTTTAAACTATATTCAGAATATCGAAATTAGATTTCGCGAAAAATGTAATCGGTGCACACAAATTTCTCACCATAGACAGTGATAGAGCTGAATAACTCGATAGGATCGAATCGTGTAGTGATTCGGAAAAAGTATGAAATTGGCCCAGAAACCCTAAAATGTTATAAACTTCTCATAAAACTTGTCAAACAAAATATTTCAATAAATCCACTCACCTCTACGATTAATCCTTCTCGATGTGACCGATGTTGTTTGTCCTATCCCTGCTTGACCTCCATTCAAGATGTACGAGACATCGATGGTCGTTAAGTTCTTCGTCGACATCCTCAATGATCACGTACCACAAGCTCTACGAAATGGAAGACGGCCACGAAAGGTGATGTCCAAGTCGAATACCCGATGAAGTCTGCCAGGTAGCGCTGTAATGTAGAGAGGGGACTGGCCGTAACTCTCCAAGAGGCTTGAAGGAGATGAAGCCGGGCAAAGCTCCTCTGAGGTTATGTAAGAAGTTTGGGCAAACATCCATGCACGGTTCAGTGGTTCAAGTCTGGAGGGTTAGTCTCACATCCAAGCAATCGCGTTTTTTTTTCAATATCAGTTTTCTCTTATTTTTGTAGATGTTGAAAATTAAGTCCACGAATTTGTTCTGAAAGGAAAAATATAGCGTTTCTCCGATAAGTTAACACTTAAAATAAACAGGAATCTATTGGTCAGATCAAACGTGTCCTATAATGTAAAAAAAAACACCACACGCTGAACTTAATATTCATCAATATCATAATATACCGTCATATATAAACACTATCATTTTGGATATAATGAAGAAATAGTGTCTCTCTGCAAAGCGGAAAACGATAACTCGATCAAACCTCAAAACCATCTCACAATTCACCGTGTACTGTTTTAGGCACTTGTTTGAATCTATCACCGGCTAGCTGGGTCAGAAGTACGAATAAAATCAGAGCCATCTTTGATGGTAGGCTAGAAATGGGGCATCCCGACGGAGGAGCACAGGGTGATGGGCGGGGCATATATTTTCCTCTCTAGTACGTACCTATGATGTCACGGTGCGTTATATCACTCCTCTAAGACGTGCATGCCATTCGTTTGTCTGGAGCAAATAACGTGTGAGTCTTCTTTAACAATAAACGAAAAACAGATTTGTTTGTAGGTACCCACCAGCGTGACAACGTCTTCAATTGGGGAAGTTCTATAGCTCTTTATTTACTTTTACCTCCGTGTGACGTTTAAAACTTAATTTTTTACATTCTATCGTAAGCTTGTCATGTAAAAAGAACTCACCTCCGTTACGTTTTGTTGCCCAGGCGACAACTTACAGAAAGTG
>BQKZ01004066.1:13301-32155 GCA_036244855.1 Temnopleurus reevesii
TATATTCTTACTTGTTTACGCCAATTTTCGTCATGTACGTAACTTTCCCAAGGTTCAAATTCATTTTTTCTCTCTTTCTGTCTCTATGCAATTTTGTATTTATATTTGTATTATTTCTATTATTCTAAACACGCCTAATTTCACCTTTACTTTAATTTTCACAACTTTGATGTCTCAAATACAGAGAATAATAGTTTTCACAGACTGGGTTCACAGACTGAGTTCGATTAAGCAGTGTATAAAATAAGAATTTCAGATTATTATCAAATTAAATAGTTTTAAAACCACTTAAGAAATCGAACAAAGCACTGAAAATTTAAGAAGCACGATCAGTTAACAAACGTGAATTAGATAATAAATGATATCAAATAAAAAGATCAATAAATAATTTGATAAATAAACAAGTATATAAATCAATAAACGAATAAATGAATGAATAAAGGATTCCTTCACTTTTCCATTTATTTGTTTATTCATTTATATTCTTATTTATTTATTCCGAATAAATAAATAGATGAATATTTATTCTGAATAAATAAATAGATAAATAAAAACAATAGAAAAATACATTTATTAAATGAGTGGCTTATTAAAAAGTCACAAATCCCTTGAGGGGAAGTTTATGAAGCAAAATTATTCGTGTTTTAACATATTTATGGTGAATAGCTATTCGCCATGATTTCTGAAAAAATATATAATAAATAAAAGATATATTTGCAAGGAATTGTGAATAGATGGTCAAGATAAATTATTGCACATTGTGATAGCATATTGTGCCTTGACAGGTCCACTATTGTTCATTTAAAAATCTGACGACCAATAATTTCGGCGGGCACATTTTAATGAATTCACCAAGGGAGAGGGGAAAACAGAAATATATTTAAATCCCAAAGTCACAGGGGTGTTTTTATCAGAAAACAAATGTACAAATGGGATATTTGGGAGTATGAGATAGCGATTTGACGTGTCCGCATGTGAGAATCTCGTTGGTTTTTACTATCATGTTACGCGTAAGCCTCGGTGGTGGACTGGCGGTCTTTCGCGCTGACAGCGGCTTAAAGCATCGAGACGGTTAGGGCGCTACGCTACACGGTGCTCAAGAAAAATAAAGGTAAGAATATTTGATAAGTCTTTTAGTGGAATTACAATCAAACCTGTGTATAGTGGCCGCCCAGGGTAAAAAGAAAATGTGTACACTGTAGAAGGTTCTATTGCACACATTAGCAATCTAGGTGACCGCCGTATACAGGTGGTCACTTTAGCACATCGGCAGATTTATAATTCAAATATTCATTCGACGGAAATGCTTGCATATATGATTTATACATCTTAGAAAAATAACAGAAAGCAGGTCTAACTTACACAGCCCATCTGTAGTGATTTCAGGTGGTACCGAATATATTTGGTCATTCACCGCAGAGTACTGCACTGGCCACTGTAACTGCACGGTCCACTGTTTATTTAACAAGATTCTTCTCCTCAATTGCAGCATTTCCACCAAAATGGAGCAGAATATTCTGCAAGAATTTATGTCACCGATCCAAGGTACCGTAATCCATTCATAGATTACACAGGATCAATAGCAACAAATAAGTATAAGAAAATCCAGCCGACAGCAAAAGCGTTAGTTAGAGTAAGTCGCCATATTTGTATCCGAATTCGCACAAAGTAATCGAACCGCGAATACCGGGGTCCGCGCGAGGGCCGGGCAGTTACATTGGACAATGGACGTTAAATACTAGTTAATGGGTTCGCTAGCGTGTGAATTCCATTGTCGCTCCGGCAGACCCGGAGAATAGCGACCAGATTGCGTGCGCGCGCCATGTAAAAATTGCAAACATCGGCGGCAGAAGTCCAAAATACACACAGGTAACCATCCACAAAACAAGTCCAAAAGCAACTTTTATTACATTTTATAAACAGAATAATGGCTTTAAATGTTATTTTCTTTCCCCTCCTTCAATATTTCAAGAATTGTTTTGAAAATTTAATCGATTTTGGTGGTAAAAAGTGTAATCTTGAGCCAACTTTACCAAATGTTTGTTGGTCGAATCTGGTGTAAAAATTATCGCCGACGCACTACCGCACGCTTCCATAGGATTGTACACAAATTGAATACATCGCGCGCACCTGGTCGCTATTCTCCGGGTTTGCCTAACATTCTTTCAACATTTGTCTACGTTGATGTTATGATTGTGAAAATAGTGAAATAGAGGCCATTTCGGGAGTGTTTGTGTGTAGTGGATGGTGAAAGTGGCGCCACTCTAGCAGTGTTTGTGTGTATTGGAATGGTGAAAGTGGCGCCATTCTAGCAGCGTTTGTGATTATTGAATGGTGAAAGTGGCGCCATTCTTGTATTATTTGTGTGTATTGGAATGGTGAAAGTGACGCCATTCAAGCAGTGTTTGCGCGTATTGGAATGGTGAAAGTGGCGCCATTCTAGCAGCGTTTGTGATTATTCAATGGTGAAAGTGGCGCCATTCTTGTAGTGTTTGTGCGTATTGGAATGGTGAAAGTGGCGCTTCTCTAGCAGTGTTTGTATGAATTGGAATGGCGAAAGTGGCGCCATTCTAGTACTAGTGTTTGTGTGTATAGGAATGGTGAAAGTGGCGCCGTTCTAGCAGTGTTTGTGCGTATAGGAATGGTGAAAGTGGCGCCGTTCTAGCAGTGCGTGTGCGTATAGGAATGGTGAAAGTGGCGCCATTCTAGCAGTATTTATGCGTATAGGAATGGTGAAAGTGGCGCCATTCTAGCAGTGTTTGTGTGTATCGGAATGGTGAAAGTGGCGCCGTTCTAGCAGTGTTTATGTGTATAGGAATGGTGAAAGTGTCGCCATTCTAGCAGTGTTTGTGTGTATTTGAATGATGAAAGTGGCGCCATTCTAGCAGTGTTTGTGTGTATTTGAATGGTAAAAGTGGCGCCATTCNTGGAATGATGAAAGTGGCACCATTCTAGCAGTGTTTGTGTGTATTGGAGTGGTGAAAGTGGCGCCATTCTAGCAGTGTTTGTGTGTATTGGAATGGTGAAAGTGGTGCCATTCTAGCAGTGTTTGTGTATATTGGAATGGTGAAAGTGGCGCCATTCTAGCAGTGTTTGTGTGTATTAGAATGGAAAAGTTGGCGCCATTCTAGCAGTGTTTGTGTGTATTGGAATGATGAAAGTGACGCCATTATTCTAGCAGTGTTTGTGTGTATTGGAATGGTGAAAGTGGTGCAATTCTAGCAGTGTTTGTGTGTATTGGAATGGTGAAAGTGGTGCCTTTCTAGCAGTGTGTGTGTGTATTGGAATGGTAACTGTGACGCCATTCTAGCAATGTTTGTGTGTATTGGAATGGTGAAAGTGACGCCATTCTAGCAGTGTTTGTGTGTATTGGAATGGTGAAAGTGGCGCCATTCTAGCAGCGTTTGTGAGTATTGAATGGTGAAAGTGGCGCCATTCTAGCAGTGTTTGTGCGTATAGGAATGGTGAAAGTGGCACCATTCTAGCAGTGTTTGTGTGTATTTGAATGATAAAAGTGGCGCAATTCTAGCAGTATTTGTGTGTATTTGAATAATGAAAGTGGCGCCATTCTAGCAGTGTTTGTGTGTATTGGAATGGTGAAAGTGCCGCCATTCTATCCGTGTTTGTGTGTATTGAATCGTATGTATTACGTCTCTCTACCTGTCTCTTTCTGTAGTTATTATTAAAATAAAACTTAAAAAGGAGTGAGAAGCCAAAAATAAGAAATGTTTTAAAATTACTTTTCAGTCAGTATTCAACACGATTTCTTTTTATCTTTACTGTGATTTTTCAGTTTGAGTTCAGATTTTAAAAAAAGGAAAAAGGGCTACGTTGGGTCATTTTGGGGCAACCGACCTCAACCTTACCCTTATCACAAAGCAAAGCTCGTGCTTCAGACGTTTTCTTTGGACACCATGTACATCTCAAACCATTGGTGATGCGAGCTTCTTTGAGGGAAGACATTAATTCTCCACTCAAACCTATTGTCTAATCTTGGGTAAATGTGTTGGTTGGACGGACTCATCTCGTCGACAAGGCCGGAGCCGAGGCAAAATCCGACCAAAGAAGTTAAATCGCTGGAGTACAAGCTCTAACAACTCTTTGATAAATACTTGAAGCCGCCAATACAACAACGACAAATACACCAAACAAAAATAAACGATCCCTGAAAATTTTCAGCAGGAGGGAAAACAATCATTTGTCCCTCTGTAAGAATAGCTATAAAATAGTTCATAAGAAAGACATTTTGTTATGATGCTATACAAATTATACAGCACATTATACATAGTTCAATCCGTTTAAAAAAGTTCATATCTGTCTTCGTGTCTCTGACACATTTCTAAGCTATATCGTATAAAATAAATTAAATGTCATATTTAATCTCTGATTAACACAAAAATGAATAGCGATACACTGTCCTGTTGCATATTTGCAATTTATGTGTATTGATTCATCAAATTCATATGGAACATCAGACAATCAATTAATTTATTGTTCATCGTTTCAGTTATACCACGGATATATGTCACATGCCCTACTCTGAGTTGCTACTCTAGCCGTAGAAACTCTTTGGTCTGACCAAATCGCCAAGAACCTGCACGAGTTCAGCCCTCACCATGAAATGGACACCTACCCTAAATCCCGCGTTTTGTTTTGGACATGGGACGAACCGTAAGCACTGCGCGCGCCCACAGTCCCACGCATTAATCCCCGCGTCGTAAATGTCACAATTCGATTGAATCGTCTGCCCTTATTAAATTGCACGATTTTGATGTAGCGTTGTTTCTCCCCTATTCCCTTTCCCCTCCTCTCCTTCATCTCTACTCTCTCCCCACCTCTCTCCTGCATAAATCACTTTATATTTCTTTAAATCAGGACGGGGAAATCCGCATCTTCGTATCATCGTATTATTCTCCTCAGATGTTACCAAAATCTGATTCTTGCGTTTGGGAGAGACGATATCTCAGCAACCGTCTGGGACGGCCATACGAGTCCTCGGTATTATCCGCTAAGTCTTTCACCTCAGACAGATCCTGACGGGGAACGAGCAGATAAAAAAGAGAATATCTTCGATCTAATGTGTGACATGGTGGTGTCCCTTTTTAAAGCTCTAATGGAGACAAGGTGTCGAGATGGGCTGATTGAAATCGGGGGGATTTTCCTCGATGTGCTGGTAAGCCCCTCACGCTGAAACCAATCTTCTATTGACATTACGATGTTTGTACACTGCATCCCAAGATCAGCGACTCCCGAAGTAGTCTGCAAGCACATACCCTAGGCTTTCGGTGTGTGCATGCGCAGAGTGTGATACAGGGTATGCATTGTTCTACTAGAGATAATTCCTTGGTGTGACTAATACATCACACACACACACACACACACACACACACATCATTGTCACCCACAGCATTGAACAATGTTGTGTGTGTTTGATGTAGTCACACACTGTATCTCACGCTCTGCGCATGCACACGCCGAAATCCTAGGGTATGTGCTTGCAGACTACTCCCGAAGTGTCCTCCATAAAGCACATCAGGTCCCGTGCATAATATTAAGGCCAACCCACACCTTTGCGTTTTTAGCCTGCGTCGGCCCATCGTTTCTCGAAATAATAAATGCTCCCTCGACGCACAAAGACGCAGGTCATACGATGGACTTACGCTCGTCGTACGATCGTCGAGTGCAAGCCAAGCTTCAGTCCACCGTATGACCTGCGTATGCTGTGCGTCCAGGGAGCGTTTTTAATTTCCAAAAATGGTAGGCCGACGCAGGCTAGAAACGCAATGGTGTGAGTAGGCCATTACATCACTTTTCACTTTTATGTTGCAGTCACACCAGTAGACTGATCCCACCCTGTTGCCAAACTGAATCATCTTAAATCCAAACTATGAATTATAAATTAATGTTTGGATTAATCAATGAATTTGTACAATTGAGATTGAGAAAAAATAACCTTCAATTATGAGATTTCAAACGGAATAAGACAGTAATAATTACAATTTTGTTGAAACGGTTTGAAAGCGGGTGGGATCAGTCTGCCGGTGTGAATGTCCTATTATGGTAGACATACCAACAGACTGATCCCATCCTTCTACCAAACTAAAATTAAAAACATGAACTGTAGATCAATGTTCTATGGATTAAATCAGTACCTTCATAGTACCTTTATACTTCTTACAAGTAATATAAAAAAAATAGCATTCAAACACGATATTTAAAACAGAGTAAGACATCACATTTTTGATGTAGTTTGCCCTCTTAAGTTGACACAGTATAACGGGATTTGTTCTTCTTTTTTTTTGTGTGTTATGTTTATTCTTTGTATTTAGCCAAATATAATTGTTAAGAACGTAATAAAACAAAAATGTAAAGACGCATGTATCAAATGATATCAAAATGTATGTATGTATCAAAATATTCAAAATGGCAAGAAAATTGTGTTTAAGAATTCACGTAATTTTTTTTTATAGGAAATACAATTTTTAAGCTGACCCTAAACTGGTGAAGGAAGTCACAAAGGAATTTTTAATTTGAAAATTTATGAATTTTTCATCAAATGTTTTCTTAACGATGAAATAATTCTTTCTCAATTGTTTGATTCAATTTCAATGACCAGCTTATTTCCTTTTCTCAATTTGTATTCATTCCAGTGTGTAGTTGTTTATGACGGAATCACATTTTTATTTTATTTTAATCAAAGTTGAAATTGATTAAGATATATGACATTTTCCAATGGATACAATTCAGATTTGGAGCGGAGGAATTCTTTTAATAAAAACATTTTTAAATTAAACCCTTTTTTACATGCAAAATGAAGTAAAACTAAAATGTCAAAGCGGGAAAATATTTCAACACAGACAATAACTCAAACATTTCCATATCGCGCATTATTCTCGTTCTGTCGACGGGGCAAGAAAAAAAACGAAAAAAAAATGGGCAGGACAACGGCCCAAAGAAAGGCGGAGAATATGAAACTAGATATACTCCAAGGGAAAATATCCTTAGGCTAATTATGCAGTGAGGGGTCGAATTCGCACCCCTGATAGATGGATCTAAATCTAACAAATCTCGTTGTGTTTGTTGTTACAAAAATATTCCATATCTCGCTTTCCAAGTTGTGTTTTTATTCGGATCTACGATTCATTAGTTGGACAACTAAACGAAGACAAAAAGAAAACCTAGACAGCCGATTGCAAATGTTTCAAATAGTTATGAACCTAAACTTTGATTAAGAAATGGTAACTGAACATTTAAAAGACAAAGAATCATCTTCAATATAATCTGGTATCTTCAATATGTAAATATTCAGAACGCCATTAAATCTAAATTCATCCTTTCATTTCATTGATTTTATTTCATTTATTCACGGTACTGACGTTTTTCAGTTAATCTGTGCAGGTTAAAATCAACATATATACACATTTCAAATATTATATAAAAAAAATTGTAGTAAAATCAATGCATATACTTAAAAATATGTGAATAAAGTGAAAACAGTGTTATTATTACATCAGTAAAACTAGAATGAGGCAAAATAATTACAAAGATTTACACCCTTAAAATATAAATTAGATATTAAGTGCTAATACTTAATTAACACATTATCATTATCATGAATTCCTTTGATTGAAAAAAAATTCTCAGAGGTATGGATTGCCTTTTCTTTCTTCAATACAAATTGGTTACGAATTTTAAGTTTAATTCAATTGAAACTTTCAATCCATTTACAATATATTAGATTGGTTTTTTTTTCAATAAAAACAATGAGAGTGTAGGCCTTTGTCTCGTATATATCAACGTTCCACTCCTGCGGTTCCCCTTTTTTGGTAAAAGTTACAGCCGATCCGATGCATACATAGTTGTCAGAAATTTTGTATGAAAAATAGACGTCGACTTAGTATCCAATTAAAACCAGCACTAGCTGAGATTGAATGCAATCGTAACACCGAAAATGGAATAAGATGCATTTGGTTAACAGCAAAATATCATTAAAACACTTTAGAATAAGTTTATTTCAAGACTAGACTTGTTCTTACACTTTTCTGAAGTTATACAATATGAATGCAGAGTCTTCGTAAATTTTGAAATTAAAATTGTATTGAAATCTACTTAGCTTTTCAATAAAAAGAAACATACATATTATAAATCACTACAATATTCAACAAGACAAAGAAATGACATAAAAATATGAAGTGATTGGATCATCGATAAAGTAAACAAAAATTATAGGGTGATGACCCTTACAAATTTATAAGTTACAATTAAATACACATAGGAAAAAAGATACGAATTGTACTTCAATAATTCCTCTGTTAAATTCATTACATGTGTTATTCAAGTGTACAGTAAAATAACTGAAGATGTTTGCACCGAGAAAGGGTCAGTGATGTTCTTCTTAATCCATCTTCCTGATATAATATTATTATTTACACGTTATCGCGAAGCTATATCACCGACACCGTTAGCACACATCGGCACCTTTGGCAAGAGATAACCGGTGTCAACATCGGCTCATCTCCTTCTCATGCCGACATGTGGAAGTATATGGCTCGCAGAGCAAAGATATTGAATATAACCCGTCACTTCCTATCTCAGTTTACCCAATATTTTGATTGCGACGATTAGCCGATATGTTGCTGACCATAAGTGATCAGGGCACCGGTGTACTGACCCTTACGATAAATCGCAAGATTTATTTTGCGACTAGTTGCGTCGCTTCACTACGTGGGATTGGTTCGAACAAATCAGTCGTAAAATGAGTGTGATATAGGTCCCATAACTGACCGATCATGATACGGGAGACGAATATAGACCAAGATTGAGAGAGATATCGGACCGCCTGCATTTTCATGTTTTGGTTTCAAACATAAACAATAACAAAGAAACAAAAACATTTCTTTGATCAGACGGCAAAAGACGATTGAATCCGAGATTAGGTTATCGCGAGTGATCGTCTGTTTTGAAAAGATTACTAGCCTGAAGAGGGCGCAATAGCTGCCCACTTGGGAAATACGGAAGGTCATCATATTTTTCCTCAACATTAGACAAGTATTAAGTATATGAACATTGGGTTGTTTATAATAATGCATTGTGGCAAATTGGGCGCGAAAAGGGCTCAATAATTTCAGGGACACCTTCTTGAAAGAGGAAAGGAAAATGGAAACTTTAAAACTTGTTTACAAACGTTATGTCCTTATCATGCCCTCACTCAATCTGTCTTGATTAAACTATATTTTCATTTATGAATGTCGCAATAAGGCATGTAGAACAAAACAAAAATGTTACAAATGAATTGAAGACGCGGTTATTTAGTAAAAGGTACCCCATCTTCTTTCCACATCTTGTTTGATAAACAAAAAGGAGCTATGTGATGTGTATTATATATGTAATTTTTTTAACATTTCACAATCTGAATAAGAAATTACAATGATTTTTCAACAGAGATAATAATATTTACATGTTATCAGTTACACATACATTAATAATGCATAATTACTGAAAAGCAAAGCTCATTAATTTAAAGAAATGGAGGGGCATGTAGAAAGAGAAAAATATAAACTGAAACCTTTAAAATCAATTTAGCAACAGTCTGAGAGAGTCAGGTAAGCTGTAGTTTTTGTTTTTTGAGAGATATATTGAATGACATTTTGGTTTATATAAAAATCACGAAATCTGATGAGCCATCTTGCCATCAATTTCAACTTGAGGCGGAACTCGATATTTGTTTTGATGATCCCGCTCACCCCTGCATTGTGTGCAAACAATCGACAGGACAAGAGCAGCGAAATTAGCCTGTTGCATCAGATACTGAGTTTTGTTTAGCCCGCCATGCTTTGGTTTCGCCCAGAAATAAACCATCTCGTTTTGATGTCGCAAACCGGCCCATATATCTACCCCAAACCGAGAGCAAAACCCATCCAAATATTTAGTCAAAGACTATCGAGTTTTCGTAAACTATGCTCCAAGAAACTCGACAACCGACCCCAGCACTTACTTCAAAGTTTATTTTTAGAAATGTCTCAAGAATACCGTAGAGGTTCTGTTATAACAAATAGAAATGTACCCTACGGCTACAGCTGATAAAGGAGAGAAATCCCTCTTGCAAAGGTCTTTCTCAAAGTCATTTTTATTTATGGAGGAAATGCCCCGTCGTTAATAACTCGTTGAGAAATTTGAAATGTCTGATGAAGCGTGTTCACCGGTCTGGAGTTTGTCAGCACAGATCTGAATCCTTAAACATCACACTCTCCCATATCCCATCAATATTTTTCTCTTATTATTAGTCCTCTTGATACGGGGAAATAATTGTTACCCGAGATGACAGTTCCAATGCTGTATAAGACTGAGCTTGAGGCGAGGTTGTCACAATTAATACTTGTGATGGGAGCTGTTTTTTCGATGGTCCTACTAAATACCTAAACGTACAGATAACTGCTGAATAGCTACCGAAATCCGTGCCTCCCAAAGCAAACTTCATTCCCTACTCAGACTTATACGGAGAAACACCGAAGTTGTTGTTCCTAACCGATTGTATAGTCCATCAGGACGATAAAAATTGACCCAAAATCACTCGGTGATGCCTTTCAGACGAGCAAACGCCGGTCAAACACCGGCTAAGCGTGACTGCGATGTCAGACTCTGAACAAAATGTAAACATGGTAAAAGCAGAATGCACTAAATTCGAATTCCATCATTACCATATAAAACTTGTTTCGCACTAGAAAATGCCATTTCACGGCTACAAAAATCTAGAAAACTCAAGATACCCCATTACTGTTGTGAACAAACCCGTCATTATAGCTGCGATTGTTGTGTCCGCACAGTAGTGTTGAATACACGGCGTAGGCCTACGGTTCTATTGTCTGTGGCCCACTTAACTTTTTGGAAATAATTTATATCGTGTTACCAGTTGTTTTATGACTTGTAATGAATATATAGCCAATGAACAATTCCACCACAAGCAGGACAAGCATCACATGATTGAAATAGCCTTAAATTCAAGCATAATCTGCTTTGGTGCCGAAACCCTAACGTTTCAGAAACTTGGACAGAAATACGAAATCTTATACCTGCAGCGCAACGACGAGTAATATTCAACTCGGCTCAGTGCCTTGTTTTAAACGAGAAGGTGATTTGTACAAGCTCGCCATGTCGCTGCACGTGTAAGTTTCCGAATTTCTGTCGTAGCTTCTGACACCTAAAGGTTTTGGGTCTAAAGGCCCGGGCACACCAAACACGGCACGGCGTCACGGCACGGTATTTACGCGATGTCTCCCCCGTGATTGGCCAATTGATAAATATCCTGTGCGCGGAGGAGCGCGCTGGCCAATGAGAACCAAAATACTGCGTAAATGCCGTGCCGTTATGCCGTGCCGCGTTTGGTGTGCCCGGGCCTTTAGTGTGAACCTCACTTTCGTTTCTTACTATCTGAAGTAAAAAGGGTACTTATTGGGCCTTTTCTGTTGTTTTCAGCAGTGTTTGGTTATTGGTGTGACCTGTTTCTCGCGATTGTGTCTTTATCCCGCCTGATACCCTGGGCGGGAAAGCTTTATCGAATGTCGTCTGCGGAGTGTCTGCATGACAGTCTGTCATATCTACGGTGGCCCAGGAAAGATCTATTTAACCATTTTCAAAAATTGACATCTTTTCAGCGATTTCAGGTTTTTAAAACGTTTCAAAAGTAGCCAATATTCAAATATTGCTCTCAGTATGATTGTTCTCTCCAAATTCGCTGCTATGTACTGTCCTTGAATTCATTCATTCTTTTATATTGTCATGTATTTCACGTCATTTTTTTTTGTAAGATGTTCTCCTCCCGCTGTATTCTCATCTTCCTTCTCTTCTCCTCATTCCGACTGCGGCCGTCCTCCACCACACACACACACACACACACACACACACACACACACATACCCCCTCTCTCTCTATTCTCCTCCAATCGTAGTCTCATCTTCGTTCCTTCTCATCTACTTCTCCTGGTTCCCCCGTCAAACTAACACATTCACATACACACACAGACACAAACACATACACACATACACACACACACACACACACACACACACACACACACACACACGCACTCTCTCTCTCTCTCTCTTTCTATCTCCCTCTATCTTATCCTCCCACCATACTACCCTTTTCGTTCCTTATATTCTCCTTCACCCATCCTCCTCCTAGGTCCCCATCTCTCACTCACTGAGCACGTCTTCGTGACACCAACCGATAATTCGTGGTTGCTTTCTTAACTCGGTCGCGAAGACAAAACAAAACCACATCTCAAAGGCACTGTGACATCGGATTATAAAGCCATCGCAATTCGACTTTCAGAGGTGAAGTCTGACATTGTTGGAATGCTTAGAAAGTGAGTGTTTTTGGCTCAGAATTGGGTCAGGTAGTGAATGACCACCGCCGTTTATTTTTCAGCTTGTTTCGATTGCGAATGGCGAGGGTGATGGATTTACGAAAACGCGAGCCCTGTGATTTCGCAACTGAAAGATGGATATATTTGAAATGGAACGGATGATGTCCGATTAAATTACGTTTGTTGAGTGACCCGTAGAAAGAATTAAACTCATGAAAAAGTTCTCCATTATTCAAGATAAAATATAAAACTGCATTTTAATGCGCCATAGGCCTATATATCATGTATATTAAAGCCATTGTTTAACATTGTTTTCATTTAAGAAATTCTCAACTGCCAGATGAAAGAGCTTATCTGAAAGATTTATGGTGCATAGAAACTAAACTGGGAAAATATCAGGCTTTAAAATCAACGTTTAGTGCTTTAAACAAACGAAAATGTAAAACGTCGCCTCCATAGGCTTTGTACTGGAATTGATTCGTGGGTCCTACGCTTTAATTCAATGTTCATAGACTGATAGATATCTTGATAGTGCATGTATAACTTTCTTTATTTTTGCATCCGCTGTTGATTTTTCATCTATCTGAATATATTTAGATAGGACAGACAGCTTGGTTTGAGAATTTTTAAAATTGTGCAACCGCAATGTTAAACAGTGTCTTTAAGTATTTGGGTCTACATTTCGGGCTGCTTAAAATAATAATTTCTGCAAAATAGAAAAGGAGAACACCTTGAAATATTAATATCCCACGATATGTAATTAGTTAACAATCAGTAAATAACAACTAGGCAGCGACTTTTTTTAATTCATGAGATTAGTTCAATATTCTCCACATACTATAGCAAAAGTTGCCCATGTCAAAATCATTCAATTTCATCCTAAAAACTTTAACAATTTCAGATCCAGGTCACCGTGCCTACTAAAAATATAAACAACATCTTGGAGAAACTGCCAGTTAGACAAGTGTATGGTAACCATAATCGTCACCCCAATGTTTGACAAGTTCAAATCTATTCCGCGAGGGCATCGCTCGCAGTGCCTCATCAGGTGTGTGAAACTATATTATAGACCTCGTTCAGACATACAGCGTCGAACCACTTTAACGGAAATCAGTTTAACAGAAACTAGATTAACGATATGTCTGAACGGGACAAGCGGCCATGAAACTGGCCTTCCAAACTGGTTTGGAAATTCACTTCGAGAGTTACATTGTCGTGACCAGGGTCTAATTCGACCGGTAGTTTGAACGCTCGAGACTCGTGAAGCGGGCTTATGTTGCAAATTTCACCCTAAATATGTCAAGCATTTGGCTATTTCTGCCAGCGCGATACAGAGACAATAAGGGAACAAAGAAATGAATACATCAATATACACATGGAAAACGCGCGGTGAGATTGTTTTTTTAAGATTTTATTACTTGCTCTTTTCAGTTTACAAAAGATTAATTAAATTAATAATGCAAATATCGATACAATATTATATATATGAAATAACATTATTTTGACAGTAAACAGCTTCGTAATGTATAACAAAAACATAACATAAGAACAGTATAGATTAGTCATTTGGGTGCATTTTCTTTCATTTTTCTCTATGATATTGTAGCGTGCCCTTTCTTAAAGCAATTATTTTTTCTACTTTCTCTAAGTAAGATATCTCTCTCTTGAAATATTCGAAAGAAAGTTGTCTATCTTGGTATTTACTTCTAAAAATATGTTTTCCGTAAAATATCAGTGTGTTCACAAAATTAAAATCTTTCGAAACTATACCAAAACAAATAATAATTTGAACCCAGCTGTTTGTTCATCGTCATAACAACAGAACCCCTTTAGGTGAAGTAGACTTGAAGCGGACTTGAAATCCAGTTCGCGGGTCTGTAATCTGAACGGGAACACAACTCGCCTTCCGAACCGGCTTTCGGAACTAGTTTAGTGGAAGCCAATTCTCCCCACCGACTATAGGCCATACCAAGTGATATCGATCGATACCTCCAGAGCCGGGAGCCTGGAGCCGGGAAGCATACTTCCAGTACATGTGATACATGCACAGGTCACATCTCTCATCCATGGATATTTGTCAATTTTTCTCCTTTTCGCGTCGTCCGATGTGCACTCTGCTGCATCACAGAAAAACCCCATAATATAATGAAACGTAACATGTGAAGAAAAAACAAACTTAAGCTGAAAAAAATATATATCTATGAGCATTTAAAACGAAGCTATGGAGTCGGCGAAACAAAGTCCCATACAAATACACGCCAACAGAACCAAAAACGGAAATGAACGTCCCGGCTCCACATAATTTTTTTCTCTAAAAAAATTGATGACGCCCTCATTGGATTCGAATTTACAACAATAGTCGATGGGGAGAATTTGAAAACTAGGTTTGAACGGGGAAATCAAACTGTCGGGGCGGTCGCTTTGCTTTCTTACTACTGAGGGTATACAGAAAAAGGCCAAGAAGACCAAACAAAAAGAGAAAGAACTCGGTTATGATTATGGTATATTGCGGAGAAATCCACACCTGGGGCGACGATTTGTCTAAATGTAAACAGAAAAACTTTCAGTTTGGCGGTATCTAGATCTATCGAGCCCTCCCGTAAAGCCCGATTCTAAAGTTTTGGTAAAAACAAGTACTGAAGTACAATGGTGGCTGTCACCATCATATTGCAACAAATCTGACTAATTCGATCGGATTATTTGACACATTTAAAAAAGAGGATACGATACGAACAACATATTCTCTTTGAAATAGTTGTCGTAAAAATAACCTGCTTTTTTGCTGTTTTGAAGAAACGATCAGAAAAGGGCAGAAACGTAGCTACGCAACCTCTATCGGAATAAAAATCAATTCGTATATGCCTTACATGTTTGTAATTTACAGTGGAGATAACAAAATAATATCACAAGAAAAGTGTTATAAAACATAATTTCGAGGTCGATGAAATATTTTGTTTTTGGTTTCGGTTATAATATTTATTCAATCCTTTTCCAATATATCGGATCATATAGTACAATCAATATTGTTTATCTAAAAAAAGGAAAAAAATAATGGTATAAATCATTCCGCGTACGAATGATATCCGGTAACAAACCACTGACAGGGCACTGAAATTGCATTCCTTCGAAGAAAGATATATACATTGTTGTTGAGTCCTCGAAAAACATAACATTTGAACCATCTTATTTTATTTGTGGTTCCGTCACAGCGTCTGCTTCAACAACAACAACAAATCAAACCGGTGGATGACTACCAGACTAAGCTGGTCGAGGCAGGTTGTGGCGGAGCAAGAGTAAATCTTAGAAATCCCGGGGATGATGGGTGCATCTGGAGAAAATAATAATAATAAGCGTGGGGGGATAATAATATCTATTTATTTATCTTTTTATTCATCTATTTATTCATTTATTTATTCATTTCTTTATGTACTTGTTCATTCATTTATTCACTTGTTTGTTTATTCATTCATTTACTTATTCCTTCATTTGTCGATTTTTTTGTGTAACTATTTTTGAATTCGTTTATTCATTTATCTATTTACTTATTTATCCATTTGTGGTCAGCCTTTCCTTATAACCCCCTCTCCCCCCCCCCCAATTGTCGCGTCCCAAAACTCGACGCTGCAAGATAAAGCTCGGGGTTTCTCGGTTTTGATTCTCTCTATACCAAGGCGAGTGATTGCAAATTGATACTCGCAGTGATACATTTACGGGGCGAGTTGGATATATTTACGATGTCTCGTTACTTCGATTTGCCCATAGTCGTCATGGTTTCTGGGTCGAGTTGTGAATCATCTCCAGCTATATATTCATATATTATATTCTTCATTTCGATGACATATTTAGAAGTGATAAAAACAATGGGATATATCTTCATGAAATGGAGGATTATGCAAGCTGCTCAGATATGATTAATGATACTTGTACAAAAAAAAAACATTTATTGAATTACCATGTAATAATAACAAAAAATCAACAATATCAAGAAAATATTGGATTCATAATCAAATAAATCAGTTTGAAATAAGTTATTGGAGATGACAAAATATTAATTTGATTGCATCATTATCAAATTTAGATTACAGCATTTTCAATATACTTTTGTGGGTTTTTTTCATATTATGTATGATACCGCTGAAATGGTCTTTCCGCCGTTTTGTTCATTTTTTATTGCCTTTGTTATGTATACATAACACAATATAAACTATTTTCGAAAAGTTAAGTCGAACGCAATTTCAATGGTTCTTTGTAATGCTATTGAAATCGAAACCGGCTTGTCATTGTTGTGTCCGCACAGTTCAATACACGGTGTACAGATATTGTCTGCGTTCGACTTAACTTTTCGAAAATAGTTTATATCGTGTTATATGTTTTGGCCCATAGTCTTCAAGGTATCTGGGCCGAGTTGTGAATCATCTCCAGCAATATATTCAGATATTATATTCTTCATTTTGATGACATATTTAGAAGTAATAAAAACGATGGGATGTATTGATGAGATGGAGGATTATGGAAGCTGCTCATGGCACGAGTTCAGATATTATAATGCTACTGGTGCAAATAACCTTATATATTGAATTATCATGTAATGACAACAAATAATCAAGAATATCAACAACATATTTCATTCATGATGAAATAGATCAGTTTAAATTATGTTATTGAATATGATGACATGTTAATTTTTTTTCTTGTTATCAGACTTAGATTATAGCATGTTCGATATACTTTTTTTCCTTTACGTTTTGTAATCATGACACCATGGGGCTCATTTTCATTGCCTTTGTTATGTACATATGTTTGTTTAGTCTAAAAGTTAAAAACTAAACAAACAATAGGCCTATATATTACTGAAAACAATATAGTAGCTCAGATGGCATCAGAATTTGAAAAACTTTAGAGATATGACTTTTTTATGTTTTGCAACTTGATTTTGAAAAGACGCCCATTTTGACAATTATGTTAATGTTGTCATTGATTGAATTATAACTGAAGATTTTGTTCTTTCAAGATCACCACATATATATTTTCCAGCTTAGTAACTTGGTGAAAATTTGTACTTTTGTACGACTCGTGCGAGTTTGCAGTGAGATATTGCAATCTTGGAACTTATGCTCAACAGCTCAAGTAAATCACCGATTTATGCAGACTCGTGACGACTTGTGACGACTCCTTCCCGACATTATTGATTAGCACTCCATCGACTTAATGTTTGTATATACTCTCGACATATCCTCATCCACATCCCAATGCTACACACGCGTAATACAGGCGAGTTAGACCCGAGGCAACCCATTCGAGTTCAATGATTATTGATTGATTAATATTAAAATATGATGATGAGTGATTATTTCACATTGCCTATTAGTAAACCAATATATGTTTTTTTACCAAAAGGGGACCCAATAATGTTCGATTTTTTTAAACTATTTGACTCAGTGGCAGATGGAGGCAATTTACCTCCTAAAGGGTATGGAGTTTATAGATTCACGACATGTTGCTCTGTAAGGGTCGATATCTCGAAAATGAGCTGGCCAAGAGGTAATTTTGAATGCAGAATGATAATGTCAAGAAATTACTCTTTTACAACTTGTGCGAGTTTCCAGTGATATATTACAATCTTGGAACTTAGCATCCACAGCTCGACAAAAAGTCGGCACGACCGTGGCGTTTTGTGAAGACCCATTCTCGACTTTCCTCAAAACAATTTACCAGACCAGCGGCTGAAAGTCTTTACTCTCGACATTTCTCCATCCCGCCTCCCACTAACTCCGCATCCGACATCAATATCTCATCAACCTGCCCCAAATCTCCCAATTTCATCCCGATACGTACGCAACGAGCTTCCTCCCAAGTGGCTGTTTGCTTTCCCTGACTTCAATGTTTATGCGTGGGACTGACCAGGGTGGCTAACATTCAGATTAACACGCTCTTACCCCAACATCCAACCAATCATCATCATTAATTACGACTTGACAAAGATATTCTTGCCTCCTCCCTCGAGCCGAGAGTGTCCCCGAATGATTCAATTGGTGTCATTATGAAGCACTGTGATTTTAAAGTCATTTCACGAACTCGTACGACGGATAAACGGAATATTCTAACAGAGCTCAGGAAGTTAAACAATGATTAGGCCTATATGTATTAATAAATATTTAAAAACAAATCAATATGAAAACAAATAGGAAGATGAATATGTAAATGAATAAACACATGAATATCCTATAATGGACAAAGACGGGAGTAATTAAGTAAACGAATGATTAATAAATAGATAAATAAAATGAAAAAAAGGAATAAAATGGGTAAACGGGTAGGAAGATACGTAAATAGATATTAAAGAAAAAATGAATAAATGTACCAATGAATAGGTACTGGAGTATATAATCAATTGAACGAAAGATAAATAAATATTTGAATGCACCAATGAATGAATCAATTGAATAAATGAATAAATGAATGAACAAATAAATGAATAAATTGAATGATT
>BQKZ01004068.1:25617-51115 GCA_036244855.1 Temnopleurus reevesii
GTTTCTACTTTTCACAATGAATGCCTTTTCTTAAATTTAGCATAATACATAGTTCTTAAGATGAGCTATATCATTCTATTTTTCTTCCTTCATTAGATTAATTTGAATGGCTAATTTTATCTCAAAGGGATATAATGGGACCCTCGATTTACTTCATGTGGTCATATATCAACAAATCACCTGCTTGCTTGTGTTTAACTTTTTTTCATTTGAAGGTATAGCATTGAGAATTCATGAAAAGATGACATATTCATTTTTCTTCATTCGTGGATATCAACAAATTACGGAGGCCCTAAAGTGACACCGAAAATGAGATTCAGAAGGACTGCTGCTCTTGCAGCAAAAAAAATCTTGTTTATGTCTGTCACCTTAGTGCCTCTGTAAAATTTTAAAATTCCAATTAAAAATTTCCCCAAAGGTGCCCAAGTGGCACCCACAGGATTTGTGTTTAGTACCCCCTAGACTATCATATTCACGAATAAACCAGCGTTATCATTTGTCATGGTCCTGCTGGGATTCCACTTGACTAATAGCAGTGTAAACGTAAAAGAAAGTAGCTTGCCGTGCTTATTCATAGAGCAGATGTGTCACCTGTTAGGCATTACTCTTTATAAAATGGGGGAAAAAAATCTTTTTTGTGCATTGTGAAAGCTCACAACTCACTGAGAATTTATTTCACTGTGAACAGAAAGGACAAATGAATAGGACAAACACCAACTTCATTCGAACATTCTCAATGGCTTCATGAACACAAAAAAAGTAGCTTTCCAGGCTAGATCTCGATGCAACAATCTTTAAAGTGCTCTCTGCTGAACAAGATGAAAGGAAATTTCGTCTGTGTGAATCTAGCTATTGTGAAAGGCAGAATGGAAGTTATTAACTCTGGTCCAAACCTTTGTCCTTTCTGCTTATAGTTACTGCTGTATTTTGCATGTTATCAATTTGTATATATTTTATCACAAGAGGTCCATGATGTAAAACAGTTTTTATGCTGATCATGTTTTTTTATCCTCTTTAAATATGTTCTAAAAAATAAATAAATAAATAAATCTATTTTATCCAGTTCGCAAGAAAAAACCTTATCCATTATTGCAATGTTGGTAATTCTGAATCTATCTTGATAGCTTTGGTACTCTTCATTTCAGTACAGGTGGCACTCTCTGTGCCATGTCTCAAACCAGATGCTTGTTTCATAACGCCTTGTAAGTAGAAGTAAATGTAAATGACTCAACACACAATTGGTGACCCTTTCCTCCACTAAGTGACCTGCTATGTTGCTGATTGAGCACAAGAGAAAGAGTCACCAGTTTTGCGTTCCTGCACTAAGTGACCCGCTATCTCGCTGAATAAGCACAAGAGAAAAAGTCACCAGTCGTGCACAAAATAATGTGTGAGACTTAACTACTGTGAAAATTTGAGCAAAATTGGTCTGTCTACATGTCTGTACGCCACAGATTCTGTTAAAGTTGCTGACCGCATGAATCAACATCAGTGGTAGGGATCGTGATATAATTGGAGATTTAAAAATTCATAACTTTTGAATGGATTTTCCGATTTTGCTCAAGTTTTCATAGTTTGTTCTGATTTTTTCATTCATTAAATGAGAACGTAACAATTTCATTTATTCTGATATACGATTTCGATAAATCTGATCATCTTGTGCTTTTACAGGGCTCTGGTGTTATCAAAGCAGGGTTTGCTGGTGACCAAATTCCAAAGTTTCACTTTCCTAACTTGTAAGTATTTGCTAATATACAGTAATTTCATACTCTCCCTCAAATGTAGAAATTATTTACAAACAGTTCTTCTGATCTTATCTAATCATTCAGATGTAAACTTCTGATAAGAAAATACATGCTTAATATTCAAGTGAATTCAACAATTTCATTCATTTCACTTCTTTTTTTTTTCTCTAATTTGTCTAAATTGTGGTTCTGGACCCGGTTAATGATGTTATACAATGTTGATTGAAATGCTGTTTGAATTTACTATATCAACAGCTTTCATGTGATCTTTGAAAGTAGTTTTACTCTATTTTTTTTAATGTAATTTAGATTTGCAGTACATACATTGAAAATCACTAAAGATTCCACTTTTATGCCATTCATCTCCCACAGTGTCGGTCGACCAAAGCATGTGCGAGTTATGGCTGGGGCCCTTGAGGGCGATATATTCATAGGTCCAAAGGCTGAGGAACATAGAGGTCTTCTAAGCATCAAATATCCCATGGAGGTAAGTATTTCAATTGGAATGAGGGAATAATAATACCTAATGATAATAATACAATATCAGAATATGATGCGCCAGTTTCTACCCAGGAGTATCAAATACTGGCATGCGTGTTGAAAAAATATAAAAAAGACTCTTGTTAGTTAGTGCCAAATATGGCCAATTGCGATTTTATAATTTTATTGTTTTACGTTTTCCATACATCTATTCATATTTGTGCATAATACCTGAACAGGTATATCATGTTGAAGCTTAAGATTTAGAAAGAATAAAGAAACGTTTTTAAAAGAATGCAAATCAAATAATTTAGAATATTTTTGTTGACGTTAATTTTGCCTCTGTAAAAGTGGTCACTTGTCCTAGGCAAGTGGGCATTGTAAAGTGTACATAGCAAAACAAAATGGGTTTAAGAAAATAAACTCCTGACATAATATTGTTTTAAATTTGCTGTTTTATTATTTGTTTTTTTACAGCATGGTATAGTTAAAGACTGGAATGATATGGAGAGGATATGGTCATATATTTATTCCAAAGATCAACTACAAACATTCTCAGAAGAGGTAAGAGGGTTCCCGTTTTTCTTTCTTTGCTTTGTATTATTCTTTCTTCAGATCTTATTTTTGCATTGGTTTTTCACTTTCAAATTAAAAGAAAATGTCAAGATGCATGTTAATTCATCAGGCAAAATAAATAGTTTGTATGCCCTGTAATGACATTTTTGAAAAATAGCATTGGTCGATCAGATTTTTTTTTTTCCATTCATGTTTGAATATGGGGAGTTGGCCATAGGCACACTTTTTTCTGCGAAAAAATGGCATCGCTGCTTTTGCTATAAAAATAATAGATGTTTGTGTTTGTTCAGGGCCTCAAGCAGTAACCACCCATATTTGAATTTGCCAAATAAATAATTATAATAATAATGACCTGTACTGTATGCCTGAAATCTTTTCAAACCAGTTCCTATGCCTGTGTATTACTGTGCTGTGACGCTTTAATATTTTCTTTCTTCTTCTGATCACTTTGCCACCAATCATCTAGATTTTGTCTTCAAAGGCTTTTGGAAAAGAGCATTTGAATTACCTATATCATCCTTAATGGTTTTTTTTTTTTTTTATTGCTCATCATTCTCTCCTGACATAGCATCCAGTATTATTGACAGAGGCACCTCAGAATCCTAGAAAGAACAGAGAGAAAGCTGCAGAAGTCTTCTTTGAAACGTTCAATGTTCCAGCCCTCTATATCTCCATGCAAGCAATTCTTAGTTTGTAAGTACAGAGTTGATTGCATACAGTTAACCTGTCTATAGTGGCCATCAAAGGGAAACAGAAAAAGTGACCCCTGTGACTTCTATAGACTGGTTCTGTAACACACATTTTGGTCTAGAGGGAGCCAATTTAGATGGCCACTATAGACAGGTGGTTGCTAAGACAGATTTTACTGTAGTTTGAAAAGAATTATTTCGTGTGCTATATTCCAGGAATTCTGTACAACGCAAGTCACATATCTTTGCTACACTATAAACACTTGAAATGTTCAGAACTGGTCAATAGATTATCCCATTGTTCTGAGCAATTATAATCTAAGAATTTTTATTTGTACCGTGTATATATTGCATGAGAATTCGGTATTGAGTTGAGAAATCAATATTCCAGATGATAAATGCTTTATGTTTCAAGGTTTCACCCATTAGTGTTTAATAGTCACATTAATTGAACCAAAGTGGACCAATATCTTGCTAATGAACAGGAGCAGTGATATTATAGCATACAAATAGTCAAAATGTAGAGGCCAGGGGCCTGTCACATAAAACAGATTGCCATAATTAGAAATCTTTAGTACCTGATATCCTATAGACTTGCCATTGATATTAATCGTAGGATTGATTGGAAAGTTTTATGTTACAGGGTCTAGCTATCATTTAAGCTAGAGGCTTGACTGGATTTTCAATTGATTGTATTTACAAATCATACCCTGTGTATTTCAAATTCAATACTCCCAGATATGCTACAGGTAGAACTACAGGAGTAGTCTTAGATTCCGGCGACGGCACGACACATGCAGTGCCCATCTACGGAGGTTTCACTCTTCCTCACTCCATCATGAGAGTGGATCTCGCTGGTAGGGATGTGACGCGATATCTAAACACCCTTTGTATTTCACATTTATCACTTCCAGATACGCCACAGGTAGAACTACAGGAGTAGTCTTAGATTCAGGCGACGGCACGACACACGCGGTGCCGATCTACGAAGGCTTCACGCTTCCTCACTCCATCATGAGGGTGGATCTGGCCGGTAGGGACGTGACCCGATATCTACGACTTCTACTCAGGAAGGAGGGCTTCGACTTCCACACGTCAGCTGAGCTAGAGATAGTCAAGTTTATCAAAGAGGTACGTCTCTTGGCAACAGTTTATTTTGCAGGCTCTGGACATGCAGTCTCAAGTCTCATATTCATAGCTCCCAATTGTTGCTAATTTTTAGTCATCATTACTACTTTTAGCCTTCGATACGTCAGCATTCATGACCTTTTAGGAAGATGACTCATATTTTTATAATAAACCTGACGTAGTTCAATGTACAATCTGTGAATGTTACTTATTATTTACTGAATCATTACTTAATTTTCTGATCCATGTTGCAACAATGCATATTAATTGAGATTGAGAGGAGAGGGACTAAAGAGATTGAAAAAGCCCAATGGGATTCGGGTTAATTGTGTAGTTGCAATAAAAGTTATAAGAAATTGTACTGATTTTGATTACTTTGAAAGTTTGTTTGCTCTGTCATTCAGATTAATGAAGATTGAAAGATGTCTCACATCAAATTAATGAAAAATAAAGCATATGGAGCAAGAATCTTTTAAAGTGTCAACATGTTTAGAAGAAGCTATTTGTCTTTTCTACCTCAGGCCACCTTGAAAAGAGATGGAGTAGCGTGTTTAAAAAAGATGAATACATTAAAGAAATGAATGTGAAATCTTTCTCATTTTTCTTGCAGCAATCATGTTACTTGTCAATAAATCCCCAGAAAGATGAGACATCAGAAGCCGAGAAGACAGTGTACACTTTACCAGACGGCAGCCATTTAGAGGTGATTACATGCTAAAAGCAGGGATGCGAACCTAGAATCACACTTTTTGTCTTTTTTGCTTGGAAAATCAGTTGCCATCAGTAATTATTCAGAATGCAAGAATACCAACATTTGTTGACCGTTAACTTGAAATCTTTCATCATTCAATTGTTTCCAATAGAAAAGAAGATTAACATGCCAGAGGATTTGATAGATGTGTAAGTCTGTATGAAAAGCAAATTATCTGGTAAATGAGGGTCACAAATAGGCAAAAAAAATTCATGCAGACAGATGCGCATGGTGTGATGATGTTATGCATTCATAGATATCTTTAGATTTTAGTTACCCCTGGCCTCCCCTTCTTCAGAAGCAAAAGAGAATAGAAAAAGTTGGGAATATTGTTTGGGATGTCTGTAGAGACCATTTACTACCATGAAAAAACTAACTTGTACTTAAGCCATCAGATCTGTTTTTATTAGCCACAACACAGGGTACCAAAAATTGGTTGCCTTATATGATTGGATATTGTAGACATCATCTATTATTAAAGGTTTCATGATCTGCATTGTTTGTAACAATTAACTTTTCCTCTTGTGCAAAACATAATTCTTACATAAGCATTTCAGTTGTGCATCATGTTCACGTATCACATGTGGTATCAAACAAAAGAGTATGAATCAATCAAACAACTCTATTCAATGAAATATTATGGATGGATGTTGAGTTACAAATTTTTCAAGTACTCTCTATGTAATCTAGGATTTATGTGACTACAATGAATATCAATTAGGAGAGGAGAGTTGAGTTCAGATTACTCCTAATTCACAAGCTAGTTTCTATGACAAGTAACAGATAAAAGCTAAAATTGTATTGATATTTGTTTCCTCCAGGTTGGACAAGCTAAGTTCCGAGCACCAGAGCTTCTCTTCCGACCAGACCTTATAGGGGAGGAATGCGAGGGTCTTCACGAGGTCTTGACGTTAGCAATCGATAAATCTGACATGGATCTAAGAAGAACACTCTTCTCAAACATTGTATTGTCTGGTGGATCGACACTCTTCAAAGGATTCGGCGATCGACTACTCAGCGAAGTCAAAAATCTTGCCCCTAAAGATGTCAAAATTAGGGTAAGCCAATGTTTTGTTAAACTCAACTGATTGTAAATAATGTTTAGAATGATGCTGAAAGCAAATCTTGTTGCAAATAATCTTCTGTGACAGTAAATGTCAAGAAAGGTAGTGGAAGCGTTAGTTTTGACTTTGATACAATTGAAATCATTGATATTGAAATATTATTCTCATACATCAAATTGTGGGTTCAAATTAAAAAATGATTGTGATGCTTAACTTTTTTTTAGTACAGTATGCAAATTCTGGTTGAGTAATATAATTATACATGAAAAATTCAGGTTGATAGAAAATGATTTCTCATTTTTTCTCATCAATTTTATCAACAGATTTCAGCGCCACAAGAGAGACTGTACTCAACATGGATAGGGTGAGTGTACTTTATATTTCACTACGAAATTGAAGGCAGTGGACAAAATTAACAAATGTCCTTTGGAGCCTTCGCATGGTTGCGACAGTCTCAGGAAATGTAGGGAAAATTTGTGGTCATTGCAAGTCAGGGAATTTGGAGAATTTATGAAAAGTTGTGGAATAGCCATGGAATGACATTTACCTCTTAGCTATGACAGATCCCAACGTTTTCATACTCTCTTGCTATGATGGGGGTGGAGGCCATCATAATGTGTTATTTTGGAAACCTTGCAAGAGAAGAAGTCATGGAAAATAACAATCTAGTCTTTGAAAAGTCATTGAATTCTGGGTCTTTTTTAATATCTGTAAGGACCCTACTATACTAGGGCTTGAGGAGTCAAAAGTTAGTGTCTTCTCAGTTTAAATTGAGCAAACAGCAAACGAGGAGTTGCTCATTTTGTTTGTTTGGTGGGGGTTTTTGTCATAAAGTTCCTGACATTGTCTCGCACTGTGTATCTTGTCCTGTAATTTTGCTCCATATCATAAGGATGAGGTAGCTTGGCAATTTTTTAAGACATTGAACTAATAGTGGTTGTGCATTTTGATTGGCAATTAATGTGCAACTGTTTTCTGTTGATTTCCACTCCTTTTCCAACACCCCTAATAGTTGCGGTTTTCAGAATTTCAAAAAATGGTTTCCAATCATACTCTGCCAATAGGATTGTTGTAAAAAGATGGATGCTTCATTATGGAAATTATTTACTAATTTGTGAAACTATGTAATTGATGTTTTGAAAAGTGGGGGAGTTTTTACCATTTTTACACAGTGATGATTTCTTTTTATTTGAATTTTCCTCCAACACCCCTAAAAGTTGATGTGCTTAGCATTTCTAAGTGGATTTCAGATGATACTCTGCCACTTTAATTTTTGTAAAAAGTGGAGTGCTTCATTATGCAAACCATTTATGTAACAAACTCTGACCCACTTTCCCTGATGATAATATCTATTTCTGTAAACAAGGAGGAATGCACACCTGTACAGTGTTCATTTCAGATCCTGCCTAAAATGTACAACTACAACTTTATGAATAGATAGGAATTTAAGTGAACATACTGCATTGTTTATTTCATTGCAATGCTTGTTAGTTGCATTGCAACTTGTATTGACACAGGAAATACTGTTCTGTTATCTACCATTGTAGATATCTGTGAGGTTGAATCTTCATGCCCTTTGGCCTTATATGGTGATGATGATTCTCAATGACCATATATGATCAATGAAGGGCTGTGACATTGGTTGACCTTTGTGATCATTGAAAAGTTGATGAACTTTCAGACAATGAAACGTCAAGAACTTTGCATAACCCTGGGACGAAAAAAAAGGAAATTGTATCCAGCCTGTTTATTTTATTAGCAATGAACATATGACCTTGGATTATTTCTATATTACTAGAACTCAATCTGTAAGATTCCGAAACAATATAATTGCAGGGCCCTGATAACCCCTTTTTATATAAGTATTCATGTAAGTTGCAAGTTTATAGGGTGTTGCTAGAAAGTTACAATCAATAGGAAATTGCAGTTTATCAGTATGCACCAATCAAAATCATTGTTTCATTCGCATCCTATTAGAAGCATGGCAAAACAAAATTGCATACTTCAATTTGCGACTGATTGGCAGGTGATTTGCAATCAAATACAGCTTTCTATAAACAGCCCTATGTGTAGTAAATTTTAGTTTCTGCTAATATTGATAATATCTCTTAAATCTGGGACTCTGACCACACCCAGTTTATCTTGCATTCCCTTTCATAAAAATTTGGAATGATGATATTCATCAACTAGTTTTTCAATCTCTTATATTTGTTTTAATTTTCTCTCTCTCTCTCTCTCTCTCCCTCTCTCGCTCTCACTCTCGTCCTCTCGCTCTCTCATTTTTTAAATATTTTTCAGAGGGTCTATCCTAGCTTCCCTGGACACATTTAAGAAGATGTGGGTCTCGAAGAAAGAGTACGATGATGAAGGAGTCAGAGCGATCCATCGGAAAACATTCTAATCACTGGCAATCTAGCTAGAAAACGTTACTGAATAGCAGCAACAAACAGTAAAATAAGATACTTAATTGATCAATTGTACAGTTATTAATTATAATTATTGTTATTATGGAAAATGTTGTGTATGAAAGCAGGGTGTGACAGACTGTGGCAATCTCTGGAAATTCTTGTGTAGCTTTGGTTGACAAAATGAAATTACGAATGTCTCTTATTTACCCAGGGTAGCCACTGTCAGCCATGAGCAGTTCTTCCAGTGGGCCCTGTACATCAAGATTATTGTTACCCATCTTCTTTCTTGCATGTTGTGTGCATAGCAAGAACGCAGATAGTATGATAATTACATTACTTCTCTTCCTGTAAAACCACCGTGATATAAGATCCAAATAACGGTCCATCAGAGTACGGCGTTATGTAGCATATTATTGGGAATGAGATTATTTACTCAAATTTCTATTTTGCATCTTTCAGAGCATTGCTATTGCAAAATAGTTGTGTGTTCTAGGTGATGTTATTTATGAACCATCTTGGAAGACCCATGGAAATTCGTTGATTTCATGGACTAATGCATGAGTCTCCTTGTCATCCAAAAATGACCAAATGATATAAAGAGAAAGTTCTCTAACCATATTTCACATTCATTTTCAGGTTCAAAAATCCGACTTGGTGCATTACGAATGCTGTGTTTATCATTTGCATTATGAATGTCACGTGTTTTACAGAATTGCAAAAGTTTGTCACGCCCTGTTCATACATGCCTATGATGAAAAGCCTACCGGTATAAAGAGCTTTCTATACATTCATGTAAATTCCCTTAATTCTGTGACAGAAGGAAAATATGCTTCAGAATTGATGGTCACATTGTCCGTGACTTAATGCTGCTGTAATAATATTTGTTGATGCGATAGGGTGTTCCTGAGTTTGTTTAAAAGGTAAGGCACTTGTAAAGTTTTATTGTTAAAAAGGCTGTTTGGTAATCATTTGTTTTTATTTGGGTTTGATACATAGACCATGTACTGTGAGCAGTAGGTTGAAAGGGTTCGGAAAAAGTAAGCAACTTCCATTGAAGCATTCACAATAACTTCTTATTCATCACTAAAGAAGGTAGCTTCCTGATTTCCCCACTGAACAGATGCTACAATTTTATGACATTTCTCCACAGAATAAGAGAGAAGAAATTTCATCTTGTATGCACTTGGGTATTTTGAATGCTTCAATAGAAGTGTTTACTTTGTCCAAATCATTTGTTTCTTCTGCTCACAATGCCTATGTTGGGTTCAAATTACAGATTGCAAGTGACATTCCATTATAGATCTACATAATACTAAATATAAGGCAGTGAAAAATTCAGATTTGGCATAATTACACCTCCGTTAGTAGCGGGTAGCAGTGTTACCAGAATAATCTCTTCATAATAAAAACAATAGGTAATTGTTAGGACCAATTATGAAACTTGTGTGATGTAGGCAAAAGTATTCTCAAGCCTCTCATGCTTAGCTAAAAGTGAATCATAAACAGTGTATGGCATAAGATTATGTTTAATGTTAGTCAGCATCTTATTAAAAAGAAAAAAATGCAAAGAGTGCTACTTATTTCTTGCCGTTTTATTATTTCATTGCTTGTTTTTGTTTAAAGCAAATTGAATTTCTGAAGCATATTTTCCTAATTTCTTTTAATATGTAGGAATCATAAAATGAAAATATAGCTATTACCACTTTTTATGTAGTGCTGTTATGTGTGCATTGTGCTGTGTTCTTGTGTGTATGAAATATAACACTCTCGTCATTTTACCATAATAAAAACAGTGGTATTAGGAAGTAAATTTATAATTTGGCGTGGCTGTCTTTGGCTTTTGTTTTTAGAAGTATAACATTTATGATGAAATATAATGCAATCTCATTATTCTGCTTTGATAAACAAGAAAATTCTCTGGACAAAACTCTTTGCATACTTCAAAGATTCTCAAATTAATTTATTCTGTTGTGGGCAGGGTTGCACCTTTTCATAAGAATACTCCGATTTAGAAATACAAAAATTTTGTTTGATAGAAAAAGTGTGCATCGTTCCTGTAGGAGATATTTCATATTGTGGTCAAATTACTATTTAAACAAAATGAATATATCATTAATAGCACTCCGACTCGATGTACAAAGCCTGAGTGTTAAAAAACACTCATGAGTATAGCTATTGGCTTAAATTTTCAGTTGTGACTTATACATGCCTTGAAACATAATCTCATTCCAGTTCTTTGTTTGGATTGAAAACACAAATGTTTTAATATTTCACTAAGGACACAATGACGTTCATGTGGTTAAATACATAATGTATCAGTTTCATATAGCCACATATTCAATGAAGCATGAATGAACAGCAATTACCAGTATATAATTGATGAGAAGTGTAGATCTGTGGCTTATAGCGTGTAAGCTAAGCTTTATATAGATTGCGCTGCTCCCCCCAAATAGGCAACATTAATTTTGTACTTTGTTGCTACCCAATTTGCAAAAAAAAAAAAGAACTCATTAGATATACAAAAGAAGTTGTGTGTATTTACTGTAGACTATAGTGTCCATTCCCAGCTTTGCTTTACATGACATTATATATGTATATGGGGATGTTGCTAGAAAGTTGCAACTGACGTAATTTGCAGCTTTTCAGCATGCACCGATCAAAATCATTGTTTCCTGCATCTTGTTAGATGAGCTGAATGTGCACAAATGAAAATGTGCATCTCAACTTGAAACTTATTTGCAGTTGATTTGCAATTGATTGTAACCTTCTAGCAACACCCCCTCTGTATGCATGTGCTTTTCTTTCTCTTTGGCTCAAGTCAATCCAATAATTTGTGTATCATCATCGAGGCGAAGATTTAGTTGATATAGGATAGTAAAGTAATATAATATAATGTTAACCCGCATGCTTTTTACTTTGAAATTAGGACGTCTGATTATACAAAGTCTTGATCGTTGTTGATATTTATGACCACAAACTCTGCATGTAACATCATCTACATTAATTTATTACTTTTGTAAATATTCTATGTACTTATTACCTTTATTCTTTCTTTGATAATTTTTTTTTATTTATCCAATTGTCTGTTGTTTTGATTTGTGAGATTTCATCCAAATAGTGAATATATCACAAATGTGTTTAAAAAAAAGATAGGATATAAGAAATCTCTTCACAATCATGGCAGCTTTATATACATTAAATTTCTTTCTGCTTTAGAGTTTTAGATATAGATATATGTCTAAATACATGATTTGTATAGACATGACTGTGTTTGGATAAAGTATCTGGGACAAATTGAACAACTTCATTCAGGCATTCATGATAGCTAGATACACATAAAAGAAAGGACCCTCCCATTTGATTGTTGAATGACTGTTCGACATATTTCCGCAGAATTAGAGAGAGGGAAATTTCTTGTGTGTGTGTATCTAGCTATTGTGAATGCTTTAATGAAGTTGTTTTCTTTGTCAAAAATTCTTTGTTCTCTCTGCTCACAGTGCATCTTGTTGCTATTTCACTTGAAAGTACATGTAGATTACTTTTGTTTCATTTGTAATGCTAGTGGTGGAGTAGTAATGCTTTTCAACTAAGAAGTTCTTGATATTAAGTTTACTATGGTTCCATGATATTCATTCCTGTGGCAATTGCTCTCCTGAAAAACTACCACATTAAACAAAACCTAAAACTATACACTGCATTTTATGTCGATAAAATTGAATGCAATATTTGATTCCTGCTTTTATATGGATGAAAAAAGGAAGCTCACAAAATTAAGCAAAATTTGCCAGGAATCATTAACAATACAATTCAATATTGTGTGTCAGACTATTTTCTGGGAAATTTAATTGAGGAATAATAAAGATTTCAAAACAAGCTCTTTCGAGCCTGTAAGCAGATATTTTGGTCCCTCATTGTATTTCCTGTGTAAGCTAAGAAAGACATGCTAAGGGTGAATAAAAATATTAATGTTTTGAACAAGTTTGTACAGGTTTGATCAAACTTTCATTGTCCTCTGACACATTGTTGATAATATGTGATGATTATTCAATTCTAGAATAAAATTAAGTGTGATATTTAAACCCAATACTTCTTCAATAAACAAAGGAGCAATTGCCACAGATGTATGATTTGTGTCAATGTTAAATATAAATATTACATCATGCACAAGAAATTATAAGCAACTGAGGAGCTCATCATGTATCTTGTGCAATTTAAAAGGAAATCTACTTTTTGTTTATTTACAAAGGTATCTTGTGTCAGGGTTGAGGCATTCCTTTTAGAAGAACAACTTTTTGACAATTTGCACCTTTCTGTTTATATTGCTACTCGTATGTGAATCAAATTGATATTGTTTTCACAAATTAAACTGTCGTTTGTTGGGAAAATCTGAAATTGTCTTTGGAGATTTTCCATAGGTGTCACCTCCTACAACAAGAAAATATGAGGTGAAAAAAAAAAGAATTTTAAAAGTTCAGTCACCATTTTTTTTTATCTCAATGTTGATTGGTATACACATATTTTATTACATAACCTGTCCATGTTCATGTTAGCATTACCAACAAATACTAATGAGCAGATATGTATATCATTTGGCTTTCTGTTGTTCTCAAATTGTAGTAAAAGCATAAAGTTCTAAAATACTATTTGACAAATGGTATTGAATATCTGATGGCCATTTCTTTGATTGATCAATTGAGTTTTAATACAAGTATTTTTGTTGCTTTTAATCCAAATTTGGATATTTCTCTACAATCTTGGCATATTTATGGATGTCTAAATGTCCTCATTTAATATGTATAGGTGTATGGATAGCATGCTTTGCCTAGAAGCCCCCTTAGAAAATGCATCTCTGCTGAAAATATAACTGATACTTCTGCAATTCAATTTACTGTAAATAAAGAAGTAATTGTGACTCTGAAAGAGTTTCCATATTTATTTTTTTCTCAGTTTTGAGATGGATTGTGAGAGAGTTAGAGATTACTTCAGTTCAATGTAGACATTTTGTTCAGAGGTGTCAACCGTTGCGGAATATGTACAAGGTCTGATTTTAATATGAATTTTAAGGCTATCTTCACGGAATCATTGTCATGATCGTGTTTGCACTCACATTTGTTGAGCTGTTGCGTTATCCACGTATGCCTTGTACATACTCCGGAACGGTAGGCATCTCCGTTCATTTATGGTTTTTAGGTACAGAGGGTTTCTGTAACGTAGTCAAATGTTATTCACATGCACCGTGAGTAGAAGGGACAAAGGATTTGGACAAAGCGAACAACTCCATTGAAGCCTTCACAAAAGTTTCCTGGACACAAAAGACAGTAACTCCCCCAATGATTGCATGAAGCCCAATTGACATTTGTATGTATCTAGCTATTGTGAATGCTTGAACGAAGTTGTTAATTTGGTCCAAAGTCCTTTGGCCCATCTGTTCTGGGTGATGACTCCATCAAACGTTGAATGGTAAATTAATTGTTCTGATAACAAACGATCTCATTTTAATAGATGGAGTGAACAGCACATGCATTGTTTGTCACTCGATCTGAGGAGCTAAAAAATGTTTGTCTCAGTTGGCAACTCTTCCGACTGTGATGAAGTCATCTGGTTACAAGTGTATATCTTGTGGCAAGCATGAATAAATTTGATTACATTATGAAAAACCCTCTTTACCATCAGTCTTTGTTCATTGGCAAGAAATATGCATATACAGTCTAACCTCGTTATAACAAGGCCATTGGGACCAGAGAAATTACCTCTTTATATTGAAACCTTGTTATATCATGGCCAAAATACAATAAAATACAAAGAGATGGGACCAGGAAAATAACCTTGTCATAACAAGGGCTCGTTATATCAGTGCTCTTTATAACAAGGTTTGACTGTACTTGCACCAACCACTATAGAAACTTCTTTACTTCTAGATACATTTGCTGTGCGTATAATGGAAATGCATAAAAATCGTCCTCACCCCACCAAGATAGTCATCATCAATTCAACAGGAAGATTATCACCATCGCAATCATCGCTGCCATCATCAATTTCAGATTCACCATTTATGATTATCAGCACTATTTTCGTCATCACCATCATGATAATGCTCGTCCTTTTTTAAAGAGCAAGAAGATACAGGAAAGAAATTTTTCTCTGGTACAAAATAAAGATCTGTATTGGGACTTGTACATGGATAGATTCTTTTCATACCAATACATGATGTCCTAAATGTCCAACTTTCATCATCTCAATTCATCACACAACCATTTACCCAATGTCTAATGCATGAAAGCGCCATCTCATTCACCACTGCCAGGTCCATCTCGGTACGAAATTGTAACAATGTACAGGGAATAATTTTCCTGGTATCGCATCGCTATTAGCTATGCATTTTAGCAGGATTGATATACAAAATATATTTTGTGTAACAACTTTTTCACATAGAACTGTATAGCAATGAATTCAAAAAAAGTTTCCTCAATGTCTAAGACTGCTAATCAGATGTGAAAGTCAAATTATTCCCTGATGTATTGAAGTTTAGAAGATGAGGCATAGTCTAACTACCCCTGCCCAACTCACATTCTACAGTGTATCAGTGTACCCCCATCTGCAATCAAATGGATGCATGAAACATACTGGTTGAAAAATGAGAAAACTTTGAGATCAAGAATATAATTTCCACATAATTTATTTGCCCTTACCCAGTGGAATGACCCATATAAACTATGAATATGACAAGCAATGACAGTGGACAAAAAGAATTCTCTTTCAACATTTGGTCTAAAGTTTACAAAAGTAGGATTCAAACTGAGAGGAAAAATATCACGGTTTCAGAAACTACGACGGTCCTACGGAACCTTATACATGCAACGCAAAGGCGAGTTGTTAAACTCACCAAGGCGCCTTATTATGGTCGAAAAGGCGAGAAGGTGACGTGTAAAAACTCGCCTATGCGCCTTCTCTCGGATGAGAAGGCATGAAGGTAGCTTGCACCTGAAACTTGCCTTCATGGCTTAGACAAGAAGGTGACTTGTAAAAACTTGCCTTGGCGCTTTTTCAATAGGAAAAGGCAGCTTGTAATAACTCGTCTTCTTGCTGCAAGTTTAAGCTTCGTATGACTGTTGTTGTTTATGAAACCTTATTATATGTGTCAGCTTTCAGTGTAAACCCTACTAAAAATAAATCTCCTTCCCTGCTTATGTGCAAAACAAATGAAATATGGAGCTCACCTCAAGAACATCACAAAAATATAATGAGAGGTTGAATTAGAGTTGGATATTTTTGTCCACTTTATTTGTCTGACAAGTTCATAGTGATATCTTCTCATAGAAGCATAATACTGCACCATGGAATTTAAAAGTAAAATGATACAAATATCATACGCTACTTGTATTCTTCTATGATCCAGATTGCTACATTTAAAAAGAGAAATAATTACAATACTAAATACCAAGATAAATGTACATATAAGCCAAAATCAAAATGTCATCTGAACCCGAATCCATAGCGAAATCAATGAATAAAACAATGAATTAGTAATAATTCCAATTACTATCTTTAAAGTTCCTAAGAGAAATCAATATCTGAGCCCAAGAAAAAATAACAGGAAACGAGAGAAAATAAATCACAGAGCTCACACCTCATAACATGCATTCAAGATAAGGAAACAATTGCCTGAATACAAAATGCACACATCATTTTGAAATATTATTTTGAAGTGTTACTTGGACAATATTTTTAAGTGGTCTCTGCCCGTCTTAGATTCAATGCTAATGAAACTGAAACAAAAAATAATATTTTCAAGCTGCATGGTCCATTTTTAGCATACAATGTAGAACTCTACACCACATCTACATTTACAGCGTAAATCAGAATTCTCAACTGTTAAATAGTCTGCTAGAACAGACCCTTGGGTTTCGTTGTGCGCATACACAGAGAGTGATACAGGGTATGCATTGTGTGTCTCATTGTGTGTCTGCATGCTCTCTCCCAGACTGAGGATAAAGCAATGCTGTATGTGTGTGATGTAGTCACACAATGCATACCCATCATGCTCTACGCACGCACACCGAAAGTTTAGGGTTTGTGCTTTCAAACTACATGTAACTGTTATCACATCTAAGGACAATGGGGTCACAAAAATCACTGGACCATATATTGTTCTGAGCTTTTATGGTAATAACAGGTGGCAAAGAATTCTGACAAGCACAATTGCATCTTGAATTTAAAATTGAAATCATAATGTATCAAGGTGATGACTTGAATTAAAATATAAATCTACAAACATTATCTTTTTCTAAATCTCATTTGCAGGATTATGCCTCACTTTCATTTTTTTCTGATCTTTTACAACTGATCCCTACATTCAAAGATCAGACAAATATAGCCCTCCCCCTGCTAAATAGATACATATATGAAATGATTTCATAAGCAAATCATGCATGGCAACCAAGGATTTAACTGGACATGACCAATACATTCATAGCTCAATAAAGTACTTCTGCCTGTTAGGGCAATGCTCATTCTAGAGACTAATGTGGGGGAAAGAAAATAACTCCTGTCCAATTGTGTGTCTCATGAAAAAGTCATAAAATACTAAACAAACAGACTGTGGAGTGATAAAGAAAATTATATTGTTACTTCCAAATTCATCAAACTTTGGGAGGTCAACACAAATGACAAGTGGTTATTTTACCTTTCTGGTACCATGTGAAAAATACATTCTACAGTCAAATAAGATGCTTTTTGAGGGTTCATTGAAACAAAGACATAACTCCATTCTTTTGTGAAAATCAGGTTACGGTATCTACAATTTCGAGAAATATGACCTTCATACTGTAATAAACAAAATGGCATCAAATGTTTCTCATAAAGAAACCAAATCTTCTTATTCAATTCTATTTTCATACGCCAAATACTTTGTGCCAAAACCTTTGAACAAATTTGTCTCAAAATGGCCATTATGTCTTTGTGTCACAGACCCCTGGATATAGGCAGCTGCTAAATTAATCATATAGAAAACCATTTCCTCAGTATCCAATTCCTTTTTGTACAAAGTGTTTAATTTCCCTATTGGATGAATGGGCAATCTAACCACCATGAGGAAAATACAACCACACAGAAAAGTTATATTCTCCCAAGTTCAAATACAACGTAGATTTTCAATTCATAAGCTACAAATTTAAATATCAATTCATTACAGACACTGGAATACCATGATTAAACAGTCAGATCTTTTGGGGTCCCTGTTCCACAAAATTTTCCTGTATCAAATAGAGGTCTGGACAAGAGGCATGTAACATAAAAGACATAACATAAAAGATGCTATAACATAAAAGATGCTATTAAAGGGGAACTTCACCAAGACATTGATTTGCGCTCAGTGGATGAGGAAAAATACAATGGTCAATATGTGAAAATTTTAGCAAAATCTGACAATCCATTTAACAGTTATGAATTTTCAAAGTTTTGATTTACATCCCTCATGGGCTCCACAAATTGGCAACATACAGGCACAAAATGGCTGCCAACATGGAGAACTCTCCATTCACTTTGTACACAGAATTTCAAATTTTCTTCTTTTTCAAGAAAAGTAGACAAAATTGTACTTTTCTCTTCAAGTATGATATGGACATTTTGATTCTGCATGCAGTTCGGAATGAATTTTGTTGATTTTTTGTCTACTTTTATTTATTGTCTATTATTGTCTACTTTTCTAGGAAAAGTAGAAAAGGTGAAATTCTGTGTAGCCATTGGCAGCCATTTTGTGCCTGTACGTTGCCAATTTAAGGAGCCCATGAGGGGTTTAAATCAAAACATTGAAAATTCATAACTTTTGAATGGATTGTCGGATTTTGCTCAAATTTTCACAGTTTGATCATTGTATTTTTCGTCATCCACTGAAAGTGCATCAATGTCTGGGTGAAGTTCTCCTTTAAATGATAACTTCAGAAGCTGAATAGCACCTGAGAAATTTGATGAACAGCTTTATTATCTGATTAATTTCTTTGTTTCACTTACTATACTTTCAGCTCACTCAGATCACCTTGGGCCAAAATTTCAAAAGTGAGATGTCAGCAAAAACTGAACTTCTCTATGGTCTGTGTAAATTTAAAAACTTGAACTAAAAGTGACCGTGCTCTGAGGTTTTTATCATCATGGAATTCTACAAACATACAATCATATTGTCTATTTGGCAATAAATTTTGGGTGCTTATCAGCAAAACACACTTGGTTCATATATGTTACACAAAGAACACAAAGCAACCCTTGTATTAACAGGGGGAAATGGTAGACATACACGTCTAATGGGGTGTTGCTCAAAATCAACTGCAAATCAACTGCAACTTTGAAGATTGCAACGCGCATTTTCATTCGCGCATGGTATGCGCATTTAACAAGACGCGCATGAAACAGTGATTTTGATTGGCACGCTCCGATCAACTGCAACTTGCGATCAATTGCAACTTTCCAGCAACACCCCCTAAAACATAAAAACAAATGAAATCAAATTGGAATGAAAAGAAGATAATTAATGTAGAATTGAGAAAACAAATATTCAAGACAATAAGCATCATTGCACTTGTATGATACATACAAAACACAAAATATAGAATTCATTGCATTATGTCCAATGCAAATACAAATCAAGTGTAGATTATTATCATAAAAACCTAAATCTACCCCTTCATCAATACAAAATATCAATTATCATGACTCGTAGAGGGTACAATATGAATTTGAGGTAAAATGTGTCAGTGAATGATTTTTTGAAATGCAACAAAGCATCACACCATTCTCTTAAAAAACACTTTTCACTTAATAGAAAAATTTAGTAATAGATGCAAATTTTATGCAAACTCTACACACAAACGTTGTTCTTGACAACCCAAAGGACTTGTCCATAGCATGCCAGACATAGCGACAAGTAATATATGCAAAGTGGATTCTAATTATTACAGTTCAATCGTTGCTGATTTCAGGAATACCACATAACTACATTAGTTAGGAATAAACATGCATAAATTTGAAAATGGCACTCTGTGAACTACTGAGGGCTTTGAAATATAGCAAATATTCGCTCATGATGTACAAAGACATTGCCCTCTACCTTTATGAATAGGCCGCAGTAATAGATTAAAATCTATGCATTTTTCTCACAAACAAACCTAGTTAAGTGGTATACCTTAAACAGGTAACTAACAAATGAACTTCAATACATGGAATCCAGTTTGAATTACTTGTTGCTATGTCAGACAAGCCTCGGGTAAGCTTTCAGGTTGTCAAGAACAACCTTATGCATAGTATGAGTAAAATTTGCATCTATTAGTAAACCTGCCTATTTGAGTATCGTCTTCTCTTATACCGGTAGATGACAAAGGGTATCACAGGAAACAGGTGGATGTACAATGGTTTGCTGTCTTCTTAATCAGTACTGAGAACCACAGGTTTCATACTTTGGTAAAAATTATAGATTTGGTTTGCAAGTATGCTATTGTTCCTTCACCATTGAAGACAGTCGTCACAAAGAGCAAAGAAACGAGGTCAGATGTCACATACCAAGATGACAACAAAACATTGTTCAAAAATGAAAATCATTATTTTTATTGTAATGTCCCTTAAAACTATTTGTGAAACTTTTAATCCATCAAACTTTATTCTCCTAAATTCATCATCTCCAACTTCATAACTTTGTCACCTTTGAATATGCACAACTTAACCATTCAAGTTGATTAACTTAACCATTAGCTTAGCTTATGGTTTACCATCTTCGACCACTTAACATATCCACTTAACTTGATTGCTTTTAACCACTTAACTTAATAACCTCTATCCACTTGACTTAAACACCTAAAATCCATTTAACTTGATGACCTTCATCCACTTAACTTGATCACCTTTATCAATTTATCTTTACCCATTTATCCGCTTAACTTAATAAGCTTTAATACTTAATTTCATCCTTTTATCCACTTAACTTGACTGCATCTCACCACTTAACTTGATCATCTTTAAACTCTTAACTTGATCACCCTGAAAAATCTTAACTTCTTCACCATTAATGCTTAACTTCAATCCCTTTCACGACTCCATTTCAACACATCTAACTGCTTATAATATCTTTAATATTTTAAACCACCTCCCCCATTAACTTCTGACTTCTGAAACCTCCATAAATTCAATACATGGACCACATGATTCCAATATGCAATGGGTCAACATCAGTGCTTTTTAACCTCCTAAACTTAAAGCCCAAGTATAGTTTTGGTAAAAATGAAGAAATGTGAATTTTGGGGATGTTTATCATGACATGTAAATTCTTATACAAAATTTGAGACCAAAGCACATTTTTTTTACGAACCGATTCTTTTGAAAATTTGAATTTGACCGTTAAATCATTTTAGCGCCCTCTCTTGGTTATAGCATTATTTCCAAGATTTGACAATAGAATGATATATAGATATAAACAAAAAATAAATTCTGAAATTTTCATCCAATTCTGAGCATGGGAAGTTGTCCTTTATCAAGAAAGAAAATATTGAAATAGGGTGGTGAAGCACCACGCTATTTCAATTTGCACATTTTAGGTTATAGCTTTTCCCAAACTTGTTCATTTTTCGCACTATCTTTTGTGCAATATGTCTATGATACTATATTTCATTTCATATAGATTTGAAGACAAAATCTGGCGATAAAAATATTCGCTATTACCAAAACTGTACTTGGGCTTTAACCCTGTGTCTGCTCAACTTCACTGATTAATCTTCCCAAGTGATGTTCAAAACTAGATTGGATGTAATTTTAACATTGAATATCTCACAGACTTCATCAGCTCAACTTTAATGGGGGAAATGCCAACAGGAACGGGCTGAGAAAATGAAATTTTGATTATTAAGAAATGTGATTAATGAGAGCTTCTTTCAGTGAAAAACTGTCAACAATTGACGTACATAATGTTTCACACAACATTATGAACATTTTGGAATGAATTTGCCTTGTTACAGGGAACATGCTATCTAAGGTGTCATCATTTACTATAGTGCCTCTAACATGTTAAAACAAAAAGCAATGTAGAAGTGCATTATGACCTTTCTATGTTTATGATCAAAGTTGATGAGGTTGAGTACTTAACACATAATTGTTTGGGCAAGTTTCAAAGCAAAATGCTACGTAGTGCAAATGTAGTTTTCACAAACAATATCAGTTTAAAAACCAACATATAACAAACATTCATCTAGAATCAAAGACACTGAGATGAAGCATTTCATGATTGAATTTAACAGTAATTTTCACAGAATTATCATACTCAATACGACTCTGACATCATTAAAACAACAAGCGCCGACCAACCAGTGAACGGATGGCACCCTTGTCCTTTCCCAGTTATATCATTATAATTTTCCCAAACAAATCCTGATTTATAATATTGCTGGATGATGTTATTAATTACATTTTCTCTGAGTTCGATGTAGATTTCTTTAGCTGCAGCAGCGTATGGACCAGGCACATTGGCATAGTGATGCAAGGCACGTATAGCAAGGTAATTAGCATTGATCCAGACAGCACCACGCCAGTAGGGCGGGTCATGTTCGGTGTTGTGTTTCATGTATATGGGATCGCTCTTGGATAGGGATCGAAGTCCGTAGTTGGACCACAATAGATCGGGGTTCCTCATGTCTGCAAGGGTCTTCCCAAGTTTGTCCGAGTCAGGATTCAAGATCTGTAGGAGGAATGGGAAAAGACTGACGTAGCCAAACGAATTGACAAACTTGTTGGTGGGTCCGACTTTGGATCTGACGACGCGGACCATCTCCATGCGTGGGGCAGGGGGATGGCCTGGTTGAGGGGGTGGCGGGCGAGGGCGCTCCAAGACAGCTTTCGTTGTGTGATTCCCAAAATCACTGAACATCTTAGCCTTGGGTGACCAATGGAGCTTCTCTAGGAGGGAATTATCAGTGAGAGATTTTAAGGTCTTTTCATATTGGGCATGTGGTACACCGATGGTTCTGCCGATTTCGACCATGACGCTTGAAGCTAGTGCCATCCAGCATCGCAAGTCAATGTGTCGTTCTTCGTTAGATGGATGTGAGGATCTGGGGTAATCATCAAATCCAGATGTCAATGTCTTGGGGTTCAACTCGCGATTAGTGATGCTATCACGACCCTTCCAGCGGTAGGAAGTCGGAAGAGGACCCTGCTGGGTGGTATTGAACCACTCGTACCATTTTTCAAGCCGAGGATAGATATGCTTCAGGAATGAGGTGAACTCTGCCTTCGGAATGACAGACGAGCCATCTCTCAATATTGACTGGATGGGGAGGAAAAATGTGGGAGGGTTCGCGTTTGTATCATGCTGCACGACGAACTCTGCGGGAACCTTGCTCCTTGCCTCTGAATCAAGAATCTGCTCGCGAGGTATCCAGCCATCCGCATTCATCAGATCAAGCCAATGGCCGATGATGTCTGTGCTGATGTATGGATCCCACTTGCTAATCAAGAGATTGTGAAACCCTTCATCCCAGAGGAAACCTCGCGGGAAGAAAGACCTTGAAGGCACTCCCGTGTAGAGAGGTGCTTCCCAATATGCCACTGGGTCTGAATTATGCTTGGACTTCACAATGGAACTCCCATAGAAATACCCTATACCTCCTATCATGTTGCTCATCGTAGCTTTGGCGAAGGCCACTTCAGAAGATGAGTATCCTTTCTCGGTCAACCCAAACTTCTCCTGGAACTGCTTGTTGAAATCATCACTATAACTCTGGATCAATTGTGTCAACTCCAACCCCGAAAGCTCCTTTACGCGGTCCATTTTGCTGCCAGACTCGAACACGACGTCCATGATGTACGGTAAAGTAACCGTCACCTGGTACACCACGATGTTTGAAGTCTTGTCCGGTGAGGCTGCGATTGTTTGCTGATCGTTGCCCACCAGACCAAGAAGCTTGGACTTCCGGACGTTGTGATACTTCAATCGATGTGTGACAAGGTCCTTGATCGCATGAAGACCTGGGGTGTAGGACACCAGATAGTTGTTCATCCGAACCTTGGTGAGCTGTGGAAATCGTAAGACAAAGTCGCCTAGTTCCTCCGTTTTACCCCGAATGCCTTGAAGCTGATCTCCATTCAAGATAGGCTGGATGGAACCTTGGCCATCCAGGGCAAAGTAGAAAAGCAGACTCAGAGTTCGCTTATCCATTGTCTGCAAGCGTGATAAGAAAAAAAGATTAATATGTGTATACACATACTTTAATGCTTTGTAAACATGAAATACTAAATAGAACATTGAACTGCAGGAATAAATTGGGTTTTCAGAAAAACACAGGTAAACAGACCAGTGTAATTTTTTTTATAGACAATATAATGAATGCATACATGGAATTCATATTATGAAAATTTATTCATTTCTGAGAAATATCAAAATATCTATTTTGTTCATATTTGATATCCAGAAACCTGTCAGTAATACAACCTGACGATAATAGTTTTGGCAGAAGACTGTAAATGACAGAAAAAGAATGGATGAATTCTGAACCGGAGTTATTCATCACTTTCAACATCTTTTTTAACTTCTTGACTTTGAATTTTTTTTTTATAGATTTGGTACAAACCAAAATAGATAATATTATTAGAAAATATTAATATCTAACAATGTCAGACATATTGAAAATACTGTTATAATGTAATATTTTTTTATTTTCAACAGTATGCTGCCAAAATTAAAAATATTGTTCAGGTAATATTTAATCACATTTCTAGAACTCTATTATGTGAAATGTTTTTAATATTCTCATTTAATATTCCCTTATACAATAAAATTATGATTCATCTGAAGTTGCAATAGTCATACTTACACCATCTACTCCATCTTTGTATCGAACAGAAATGGATGCAGACCAATCCCCTCCATGGTTACCACCAGGGCTTTTGGCAAATGCAGTTTTGATTTGCAAGGGGCCGTCAAATATATCTTGAATTCCAAAATTGACTCCATCATGTTCAACCCAACCATACCTCTCCAATCCATCTCCTTGTTCACATGAGTGTCTGATTTTAAGATCTGGATTTTGATTCGGTGAAGATGGATGTTGAAACCACATTAACCCCGCAACTGGCGATTTGGGAGAGCGGGTTTTCATGCCGAAGTACACACCGGGGCGGTAGCTGCCCCAGAATCGCCCGGGACTCTTGGCGGCGGAACTGGCGTCGACCGCGATGGTTAAGGGGGCGTTGAGCGGGGTTTTCACGGCTGATCTTAAAACATGCTGATACCACATAAACATGAGCGGTAAACTGACGAGCAAGGAGGCGAAAATGAACACCACAAAGTTCCTAGATGACGATTGTGCTTCATTCTTCCGTGATTTGGAGCCATTTCCAGACAGAGCGTCACGACCGCGTCCGCGGGCACCTCCCCCTGAATCCGAGAACCGCGATCGGGCAGAAGTCCCCGATTGCTTCCCTTGCCTCTGCCGCTGATGACCAGCCGTATTTGCCATGGAATACAGGCAAATTTTGGCCTCAAAATAGGAAAGAAATATGTATTTCAATATCTAACGAATTCCAAATATGTTCAATTTTAGGGAACAATGATATCCAAGCTCTAGAACGACGCAAATGTATTGTTTAGAGCTAAAACATGATTCTGTTCTTCCTCAAACCGTGAAGG
>BQKZ01004069.1:9411-33355 GCA_036244855.1 Temnopleurus reevesii
CAAGAGAGGGCGCTAAATACGATTTAACGGTCAAATTCAAATTTTCAGAAGAAATCACTCGTAGAAAAATATGCTATGGTCTTGAAATGTGTATAGGAACTATATGTCATGGTAAATATCCCCCGAATTCACACTTCTGTAAGCTTTACCAAAACTATACAGGGGCTTTAAATACTTTAAACTACTAATACATGTAACTTTTTTAAAGCATGAACATGTATGTCTGTTAAAATATGCTGTACTTTTAGTATTTGTTATGATTGCAAACACAATCATTTTAGTCTAGATACAGACTATTTAATGAGTTTTTTGTAACAACAAGATCCAAATAAACTATTTTAATCCAATAATTATAAATCATATGCCTGAAAAAGAAATGATATATTACTCCTTATACGTCATGTAATATCTATTTCTAAATTGTATTGTATGTACCGTACAGTGTATATTTGGTGGCAGCAGCTAATAAGATCTTAGATTGTCTTCCAAGCTGTCTCCTCATTCTTTTAAATGATATATATTTTTTTACCCTATATGTCTGTACTTTTTTAATCTGAATGAAATAAATTGAATCAATCTTGAATTGAAATATCTTGTTTGATTAAGCATATTTACCTAATGTACAGGATATAAAAGCAATTATCATATCCTCAAAACTAATTACACCATAATGTACGTTATTGGTATACATGTACATGCATATTCTCAAAACAGAGCTCTTCTTAAAAGAAGAGTCTACCCAAAAATAATAATTTTCAACAGAAGCAGAAAAAAATTGTGAGTAAAACAAAAAAAGTTTAAAGAAAATCGGTCAAGTAATAAAAAACGTACAAATTTTGAAAGATTTGTAAAAATGGGCAAATCAGTGGAAATTTTCAGAGATGTTGCCAATTTGATGACATCATGGGTGCATAACTAACCAGAGTTTTCATTATGAATATGTTGCGAACTTCTTCCTTTTTACAGAATGTTGCAAAGTTTGTATGAATGTTAACATGCAAATAGTGTATCTACATATCTATCATAAATCTAATATCCTACGGAGTTAAAGTTTTTAGGAAATCATATTTTGGGCAAAAAAGTAACATTGTATGACATTGATGTGGATGTAATAAATAGTCAGATGTGCACCTGCATGTATGACGTCTTCAGTTGCCAATTTGTCTAAATATATAAACATTCATGTTCTTTCTTATCAGTTGTCCAATTTTTCTCAGACTTTGATTGTTCTGTTCATTTAATTTTTCTGCTCCTGTTAAAGAAATATTATTATTTTTGGGTAGACTCTCCTTTTAATGAATGATTTCATATGGCAATGGCCTCTGAATTTACCACGAGGTATATATTTTACATTTATGTAAGCATGGATTTGATGGCTCTTTTAAAAGCACTCTTTGTCATGAGTCTTGAGTCATTTTCCTCGTAAAAGACATGCAGTATGTGCAGGTGGTCTTGAAGGGGAATTACACTCATGAAATAAATCTGCTTATTTCAAAAGGTATAATATGTATCTAATGACTGGAATATGCGTTTCAATATATACATGTAAGTATTTGATTTAGAGCTAAATCACCATTTTCTGATCCAAGTTATCGTCTGCTTACATTTGCTGAGGGCTGCCATTTTATTATTGGTACGAGGAAGTATTTTTATTCCCAAATAAAACATTTCTTGATTGGTTATAAAAGAATTTAAAATGTGAGAAAAAACTATTATATAAAAATATATATTTTATTATTTGACAATGGTCTAATGTCCCTTAAAGAGTCATTTTTGTGCATTGAAATTCTTTTTTCTTCGCATACATGACATATAACATGGAGTAATGACGTATGACATGGTGAATAACATGAAGCTTCTTCAGAACAAAACGAATGAAAGAAAGGAATCTGTTTTATCGGTTGGCTATTTAAACCATTATATATGACTTTCTAAAGCGTTATACAATCAGATGAANATACAAGTCAATGTAGTTCCTTTCTATTATGTAATCCCAGTGAATCTCAGTTAATATTGCCTTTAAACTAGAAACTTAGAAGTACTTTATTCGGGAGTGACTTGCACTGTTGCTATGCTGTTCTGCTGTACAAGTGTTAAATTGATATTATAGGGATATTGGCTAAAGTGTACAATACGTTGAGGGTAATGGAATAAAAGAGGCATTCTATGGAAAAGTTTCTTAATTTTTTTTTACTATGTTATGAGGCTTAATTCCTTGAGACAATATGGTCCTTGTAAGTTTATGAAAAAAAAAGTTTCAAATGTGATTTTTTTTTTCAATGTTTGTCATGTGATATAGTTCAAGTTAATTACTCAAGTTAATACCTAAACAATATAAGTACCCCAAGCTTTTTATGTTCCCACTTAACTCAACAGTTTGTATTGCATGTATGTTGAACAATCTCTGTGTTTGTCAAGCAATCAATCTTTTCATATTCAATATATGTGTGTAACTTTTGTTGTACTCTTTCCGTATCTCATTTGTTCTGCTCCTTATCTTAATTTATCTATATTAAGCTTTGTTTGGTCATGAGAAGTAATTTGAATGTTTTTGAATAATTTAGATTTTAAATACTTTAAACCACTAATAACTTTTTAAAGTGTGTCTGTTTAAATACATGTTATGCTGTACTTTTAGTAAATTTTTCATGATTGCAAACGCAATCATTATAGTATACACCAATGATTATAAATCATATGCCTGAAAAAGAAATGATATATTACATGTACTCCTGACATATCATGTACATGTATTATTTATTTCTAAATTGTATTCCTCTTTTTACAGAACGTTGCAAAGTTTGTATGAATGTTAACATGCAAATAGTGCATCTACATATCTATCATAAAGATATCCTACAGAGTTAGAGTTTTTTAGGAAATCATATTTTGGGGAAAAAAGTAACATTTTATGACATTGATGTGAATGTAATAAATGGTCATATGTGCACCTATGACGTCTTCAGTTGCCAAATTGTCTAAACATATACACATTCATAACTTTCTTATTAGTTGTCCAATTTTTCTAAAACTTTCTTTGTTCTGTTCATTTAATTTTTCTGCTCCTGTTAAAGAAATATTATTTTTGGAAAGACTCTCCTTTTAATGAATGATTTCAAATGGCAATGGCCTCTGAATTTACCCCGAGGTATATATTTTACATTTCTGTAAGCATGGACTTGATGGCTCTTAAGCACTCTTTGTCATGAGTCTTGAGTCATTTTCCTAGTCAAAGACATGCAGTATGTGCAGGTGGTCTTAATTTTGTCTATGATGCTGTCATGAATGCTTTAATAATTATTGTCCAGCGATAAACCAATTATTGTTATAAAAGCCTAATGCTTTAAAATATCTATGATTCAAAATTGGTTGCAAAATGAAACAAAATATATATAATTGTGCATATGTTTGTATGGTGAAAAAAAAGATTGGTAGATTTATTTTGAAGAAAATTTATTTTCATAAATGTCCAGAAAAAATTCTTCAAGAGGGGAAATTACCAATTTATGAAAAATTTTTTTCACACCTTTTAATTTTTAATAGACATGTATGCATTCACGTATGACAGAATAGAAAGAAGAGGTCTCCTCAAAAAGGTCATTGGCAGACCAATAGAGCTGATTATGCGTAGTAATATCTGATAACCTGTAACAATTATTCTTTGTTTCTTTCATAGTGTATTTGAGAAAAGAACAGTTATTTAGTTGAGACACTGAAAATGTATTTGAAGGTGAAAGGGGCCCGGGCTTTTTACAAATTATGTGGTTTGTAAACATATATATAATCCATCTATTAGGATTTTATGATAAACAAAATGTGTTAAAGTTGGTGTTTAATACCTAATTCCACTAGTTATTTCAATATTACGTTAAAGGTAGAAAACTACATTTGCACACTTTACGGTTATGCTTACAACTTGTTGTGTACCTCAGATATGCCAAAATGATAACCTCTATGAAGTATTTTGGTCGAATGTAGTCCAGAATATTTAATTCAAATAAAAATCTATTCTATCATAATTCATCTTGACACCAACAGTATCGCGATACTCCTAGCGTATTACGGTACCACACACACACACAAAACATAAGAGCACATACAGGGCGCACTCCAATACACTGCCACACCATGCGGAATACACACTGAGAGAGACTCTTGCGCTATTGGTCAACGAGGGTTTAACGGCTGTTTTGAATTTTGAACGCACGGTCCATTAGTTCGAGGCCCGAATAGAAGAATTATTATTTGGAATAAGTATATTAAAATGTGCCTATCATGACCAATCTTTGTGCTTAATTGATTGGTGAGAAGTTCTAACATACTCTTCAACATAACACAACAATCTTAGAAAGTCAAATTTTAGGCTGCAAAAGAAGTATTCTACCTTTAAGAATACAAAATTCCATGAAGATTATATGACGGCTACATTGTAGCATATCGTGGCACATTATTTTCTGGCTATTTTTATTGTTCTTATATTCAGGTTGGAATTTGTTCCAGTAAAGGAAAGCAAATAAATGTAGAACTTGATGATTGGAATGAATGCAAATTTACGCTTTGGTGATATAAGTATACAGTAGATTGTAGAGAAACAAACAGGGTAAATACAAGGAGAAAATTTACATAAAATTAAGAGACTGTGGTATTTTGCAAGATTACCTATTATACAGTGGGAATACAGGAATACTTTTCCCAAGGAAATTTGCATTTTGATTGTTTTAGTATAAGTACAGTAGGGCACTGATGGCAATCAATTGAAGGAGAGAAACTACTCTTTTTCCATTTCCATCTTTATGATTTCTGTCTCTATATGCCCCTGTTTCTTCACCACTATTTTTCCTAAAGGTCACTGCATTGATTTGTGTGCAGCGTTTCAGACAACCCAGGCACCTATCTGATAACTCATGTATCGATGCGCATTCTTAAGTAATTCATCTGTGACATTTCCACAGACAATCATGGAATTTGTGTCTTTGGGATTGGTGTGCAAAATAAGTGAGGCAGCTTTTCGCTATTGAATCTGAGCTTTGCATAAATATTCTACCCACTCCTATAGATTTTATTTTCTTTGTGCAATATGCAATGATCTGTGTGTGACTCACAGCTAATGAATTGTTAATCATTTTTAGGATGTAAGATTAATTAACAATGAAAGAATGTCTTCAATAACTTCTACTTACACATATTTATGTGCAAATCCTTCTTTCTCATTCCCTAAAAGCCCCTTACCCACAAGCTTCCTCCCACAATCTCTCTCTTTCTCAACACCCCCCCCCCCCCCCCCCCTCCCTCTCACTCTCTTTCTCCCTCTCTGCACATCTCCCTATTATAAATTCCCCTTTCATATTCTCTTTTCATAAGGTATCTTTCTGGTCAACATTTTTTCTTATAATCTCTCTCTCTGCTCTCTATCTCTGGCCTTGTTATATAGATTGTATAAGCAATTAAATTTTTCCTATCGTTTGCTTTGTCTGAAAGCGAACCTTTTCCATATTTAGTAACTTCAATTATCTGTGCTTGGTGTACATGATCCAAGCGGATTGGGCATTGTGCACGTAGAATGCATATTATTATAATATTATTATTCTCCCTGGAGTGCCAACTGGCTATCTAATTCCATCCTCATTTTCATATTCCCAATCATCCAGGTGCCAGACCAAAATGGAAATCCGAAGATGATCCTTTAGAGAGCAAGGGCATATCCCCATCTACATCCTCCTCCACCGAGATGCTATGCATTCTTGGCCTCCGTCTGAGAATATTCTCCAACCATTATCATCTGACCCACGTGTAGAGAGAGAGCTGTACACCCTTTCAGAGGACCTCACTACAAACCATGTGTTTGTCTCCCTCGTGATGCACTCCCCCATCTCTCCTTCTCCCTCTCTCCGTCTTCTCCTCTGCATCATTACCCGCTAACATCCCGTCATGAGGGTGAGGCCCAACCAACCTGGGGAGCGCTAGCTCAACCAAACCAAGCGGAATTATCAAATGAATGCTCATCCGCCATCTCCTGCTTGCTGTAGTATCATCAATAGAGAGGTGCAGTAAACAATTAAATTGTTTTCTCTTGGGGACAGTTTGTGATGTACTTTGAATATATTTGAGACAAAAGAAGTGTTGGATCGCAGATGGATTTCACGCCAAACAAGATTTTAGAATACTCATCCTCTACTTCATCATCCAATACATTATGCAGTAACTTTTCTGGAGAGGTGCAACAACCACACAAAAATGTAATCTCTTGGGAACACTCCGTGATGCAATTTGAGTATGTTACCGACACGAGAGGAAGTACAATGTAAAAGATAACAGATGGATTGTGCACAAAGAATAAATGCTCATCCACTGAGATTATTTTCTCTCTGAAGCAGTCTGTTATTTGTTTTAGATATGTTGGAGACGAGATTCAGTTTTGGATTGGAGATAAATTTCAAAGCCAGAGAATTTTTCAAATGAATGTTCATTTTCACCATCAGCTGCTTGTTGCAGTGTCTTTACTAGAGAGGATATTCAAAATTTATATTCTCATGGGAAAACTGTGTGGTGCATTGAATATAGACAAGAGCTGGTTTAGGGTTACTGGAGGATTTTATTCAACATGGTTGCTTGGACTTGATACATGTATATATAATGCGGAGTCTCCAATAGTCTTGTATGTCTGTACTACATTTATGATTTCTTCCTCTCGCATGAAAGACTATGAATTTATTCATTTTCTGACACTTCTTAAAATAATTCACCATAATTTTGGTATGGATTCATCATAGACAGATTATACAGCAATTTACATGAAAATTACAGACAACAACTTTATTTCTGTCACAATGAACAAGAGTCTGTAATATTTTGTTTCACACACTGACTCCCAATCGAGCGCAGTTGGAGTAAAATGGATTCATCATAATTCCTCTGGCGTCAAGATGCTGGGAGTTTTAGGATGTGATAAAAATGAAAGCACATATTGAATTACTAATGGATTTTAACTTGGAGACCATCAATATTTACTGCGTTAGTATGGAACAATAGATTTTTCTCACTGTAGCATCTCACTTGCGATGATAATGGATATATGAAAACCGTTTTCTTCTCACTCTCATGTCTGGGATCAGATGCTGTTGGATATGAAATGAGACAACGATGAAGTAACCCTTGTTTATACCTTTTGGATTTTCCAAAGAATCATTAGATGAGGTGAGTATCATTCTTTTTTTTTTAGATATATTCTTAACTTTTAATCATTAAAAATATTGCTGCTGAATTTAAGTTGAAATACTTGTTGATCTTTATTACCAAATTTAGAGATACATGTAAGCTTGATATCCTATAAAAATTGAACAAAGTAGCTCAAAAATTCACAAATTTATACCTCCGTAAGGGAATTTCATTACTTGTCATCTACAGTGTATGATTTGAACATGAATTTGGCAGTGATAGAAAAAAAAAAATGAGATAAAAAAACCCAAAAAAAAAACAAAGAGCCTTTTTTTTTATTATGGGACATGAAAAAGTACAAAGAAAGATTTCTTTTTTTTCATTTATTTCAAATTAAAAGGGTAAAGTAATAATGCATGTCTGCCATCTTCTCCATATGGTTAGACATGTAAGGTATGTGTGAATTTAGCTAAACAGCTGTTCCACCCAAACATTTTCTCATGGTACAAGTACATTGTATAAAGTACTGCTAGGGCATGTCCAAGCTAGCATTCACTGAGAGGCTAAAATTGAATGTCTGCATTTATCTTAATTCAAAATTAATTCCCACATTTTCCAAAAATGTTAATTCCAAATTCATAATTTTAATTATTAATTAATTAGTATGATTTACAAGAAGACATATTCTTGGAGCCTGCTGCTGTCTTGAGAAGATATGAACTCATTTTTAAAAGAGTTTGATGGGCACATCCTTTAATCTTTTCATTTTTGTCTGTGTTACCAATCGTTAAAGACATTTTAACATCAACATACACTGTNTATGATTTACAAGAAGACATATTCTTGGAGCCTGCTGCTGTCTTGAGAAGATATGAACTCATTAAAAAAAAAAAAAAGAGTTTGATGGGCAAATTCTTGGATCTTTTCATTTTCGTCTGTGTCACCAATCGCTATTAAAGGCATTATAATATTACATTCATTTTAATATATATCTGCTTTACTACCAGAATGAGATTCTATATGCTACATGTATCTATGAAAATTCTTGATGGTGTGCTTAAACTAAGCTGTGAAAATATTACTCTTGAAAATAATAATATAGATTATATTTTATTGATTATAACGCTAAAAACAAAGAGTACTATAGCCCTTTTATAGTGCTCGAACAAAGATGAAATTCAAGATATGATATCCACCCTATGTAGGCACACTGTGCAGGAATGAATGTCATCCATGGTACATTTTATTACATTTTCGTAGATATTCTGAGAGTGGCTAAATAACTTCCTTTTTTTTACATTCTTTGTTGTTTTTCATCAGACATGAATGTACAATGTAGGTCAAACAATCTGATTTGATATTTAATAACAAATTCACAATGTGCTGTTTAACATTGCCTTTTATAAAAAGCAATGTTATCGAAAGAATTTAATGTGCTTTAGTTAAGCATGTAGTAATCTGATCTTCTACCTAATGTATTTCTAAATGTACAATGTACATGAACATTTTAACAACAAAATTATTTTTTGTTTTCAAGAACATGCATTATGTTTGTTATAATTTATCACAGAATTTTACTGTAATATCAATGTTCTAAAAGAAGAGTCTTCCCCAAAATATTTTTTTCATTAATAGCAGAACAAAACAATTTTGAAGAAAATTTGGTATTATTTGCAAATTGAAAAAAAATGGCAAATTAGTGGAAATTTTCAAGCACGTTGCCAGTTTGATGACATCGTGGGTGCACAATTAACCATTTTTAAAATTTTTTTTATTTATTGCGCAAAATTCATTATTTCAGCAGTAGAATACAAAAGTCTTTGTTAATATTTAACATTGCGAATAGGGGATCTACATGTACTTATTAAGATTTTCTACATAATTTGGAGGCCTATCATAGTTTGGGGGAAAAGGGTAACATCTTATAACATTAATAGGAATATGATAGATGATCAATTGTCCAAATATTGTCTGAATATTTTAACATTTATACATACTGTAACTTTCCTATTAGTTGCATGATTTTTCTCAAACTTTTTTGAGAACTGTTCATCTGATTTTTCTACTCCTGTTGAAGAAATATAATTATTTTGGGGTAGGCCCTTATTGTAAAGAGATTATTTTATTAGATTTGCTGTTCCGTTTGGTATACCAATTTGATTCCATGCATCTAACCAAATTAATCAGCAGAAATTATATTACCAAACCTATTGCTGGTGATAAGCAGAGTGTAGATTATTAGGTCCGATTATTATATTCTGACTTGACTTCAGTGTGAAATGCATGACTGCTATTCCTCATCAATCTACCCTAAATGAATTGGCTATTGTTATACAGTAGATTAATTGACTGACTATCTCCATTAACTTGATTAGATAGGATGATATTGGATAAATGTGGATTTACAGTATACACGTGTACCAATCATATATTTTGTTATTGATAATTTATGGGGATTCTGTTCTTCTATATCAGATAATTTGGAGGTTCGAGAATTTAATGAGCAGAGTCATTTTCCCTTGTCTGTACATGCACATGCAGACTGGCAACTACAGAATTTCAATAGTTTAAAAAGAAAATATGAAACTTGTTTTAGTTGTTTTGATGATATTTTGTTTAGTAATTTTTTCTCATAACAATGTACGTGTATTGTGATTTTGTCATTTTTTACACTGAAAAGCTCTTATAATACAAAAGTCATGCAGAGCAATGAATTCTTTAGAATTTAAGTTTACCTAAAAAGATGAAAATTTTGACAAATTAAGCGCTATTCTATAGATTCACAAATGGAAAATTGTCACACTAAAGAGTTTCACCTCGAGTATGAAATGGGAGCAAAACACAAAGGCCCGTATTCTGATAGCGAGGTTTAAGTTAACCCTGGTCTAAATCTGTGGTTTAAGTATGAGTGGCCAAAAGTGCCAAAGCTTTATTTACAATGTATAGTTCTTATGTTAACTGCTCTCTTTCCCCATGCTCTAATAATGTAGCAAACTATTTAAGTTTTTATTCCAAGACAGCTTTTTAATAATATTAGTGCCAAATATGCTGGTAAATTAAACACCAACTGTTATAGATTCAAGCATCTTTTGGCTTTCCATACTTCAACCACAGATTTAAACTCTAGTTTAAGTTAAACCTGATATCGGAATATGGGCCAAAGGGTACATTAAGCTTGGCAGGTCGGTACCAAGGGATACCTAAATACCAGTTGGTTCAGTACATCAGATGCAGATTTTGCTGGACATTTTTTTAGTGCAAGTCTATAATAGGCATAAATTATATCAATTAGAAGAAAGATACTATGTATCTGGTAACTCACCATTCTTGAAAAGCTTGTATAATTTTTAAAAATGCCCCCCCCCCCCTCCAAAAAAAAAGTATTAGGTCTGTACAATACTGTCAGGTTCAAAATTTTAGGTGAAAAGTCATGAGCTTCTAAAAAATCCCCCATTCTATTGTAAATGTATGCTGTGGCTACCAGCCCAGGTACCATCCTATGAACACAGATTTGTTTGTTGAGATCCCAAATGTAAACGCTAACCCTGGATTTTACTCAATCAATCACACCACTCTATAAATACCTTCATAGTATTGAGCACACACACATTCAAAGTGTTGTGAAGCATTTGCTGCCTGTACGTTTCACCCTGCAGCGTCATCTCTCATGTTCACTGTTAATGTACATTTGAGACTTCGACCCAGCAAACATAAACATTACTGCAGACTCTTCATGTAAATGTCTGACAGTACCAGACAGTATTTTCATTGGTATAAGTTGTGCCTTTTTTTAATGGAAATAATGAATGAGTTAAGATGTAAGTATAGTGGATCTTCACATTTATTGTATCTGTTTACAATCAAATTTTTATTGAGCTTAAACTTTGAGAGTGATTTTGTACTCATGCACAAAACTATGGGGGTGTTGTTCAAAAGTTGCAATTGATGGCAAGTTGCTGTTGATCGGAATGTGCCAATATAAATCATTGCTTCATGCGCTTCTTGTTTCATGCGCATCTTCTTTCATGCGTGTCTTGTTTTATGCGCATACTGAGCGTTAATAAAAATGCATGTTACAATTTGCAAAGTTGATTTGCAGTTCATTTTGAACAACACCCCCTATGTCTATCAAGCTTTTCTCTTGTGACCTTTTTACTCCAAAGACATTGTTATTCAGAGATTATTGGCATCAAAGAGGCACGAAAGGTTACATCTCTTTGATATGATGCAACTGTAGAATACTTGGGTACTGCCGAGTTGCCTGCCTTGGCGTAATCTTTTCACTGTGGCTACTTATCTGAATATTTTTGCATGCCGATGTTTTTTTTTATTTCCTGTTTACCGACGAATTGAGCCAGTACTGAATTGAGCAAAAAATTTCAAATGAATGCAGTCAGTGCAGCTCTATCAATTTACAGTATGTAGAAATTATCTTTTGTAGAGTACATGTAGGTAGTCGTTCCTGGCATGAATTTATTTATAATTGGTCAGCAGTATTGGAAAAGGAATGATCTGGGAAGAGCAACTTTATAATGGCCAGATATTTCTCTTTTCTACTTCTAAATGATATCAAACCTATTGGACATGAATATTTCAACTCATTATAATATTTTTGATATATAGGTTTAAAGATGCCTATTTTTTTCTTCTTATCTTTGCTTCAGGTGATGTTTCCCATTTTGCAGCATTCTTCAGGATACATGTGAATGAATGCCATGCCCAATGTGCAACGTAAGCAAGAAACAGAGACAAGGCCTGATGGCTCTCACCGTGGTGGCACTCATCTTTGCCATCCTAGCGTGGTACTAAGTCACGCAGCATGGTCGCATGGCCGTGCAACACGTAGGACCGGTCAGGTTCTACCCAGAGAATCATGAACTCTACATCCTGAATGACTCACATGATGTGGTATTCAAAGCATGGCTGGGAACACCCCTCCCGCATCCCATCTATCCCCTGGACTGCTCGCGTCAGTTCCAGACATCCAACTCCATCTGCATCAACTGGGTCGACATGGAAACGGCTAGTAAAGTAGACAAAGAGTATGCCAGGATGGAGATCACAGCCCAGCCACCAGAGAAAGACCTTCATTGTGTGACTGTGGAATGGACATCATTCATGCTTGACTTCGCGCCTTTAGACTGTATCTCCTTGACGGACACGCATTGGTTTGGTGGTGCAAGTCTGTACCGTCAGCTTTGGCCGCTGGATGATACGTCCATTCCCATGCAGCCTTACGTCATGCGAGACATTCTGGTGAAACCAGACAGACACGATGTCTGGGGATCTGTTCTTGAGAACTATTGGTTGTCTTCCAAGGGAGTAGCAGTGCTTGTTGACAAGGATGTCCCGCTCCATGTTAGTTTCAATGCCGACTTTTATCAGAAACTATGATTCAAGTCGGAGTATCTCAACTCTCCGTATCAGAACCAAGACCTGAAGTATCCTTATCTGAAATATAAAGTGTGTTACAGTTCAGATATAAAGTCGGTCCATCAGCATGTATACCAGAGATGGTTCCAGAAGCCACAAGGCATTCCTGATGAGAGAATGATCAAGTCCCCTATATGGTCAACATGGGCACGCTACAAGACCTTTGTTAATGAGACACAGGTTCTAGACTTTGCTGAAGAAATCCTCCAACACAACCTGTCTAAAAGCCAGATTGAGATTGATGATAAGTACACCACAAGTTATGGTTCATATGACTTTAATGAGACAAAGTTACCTGATGCAGCAGGGATGATCAGGAAGCTGAAAGGTCAAGGATTCAGAGTGACCTCATGGATGCACCCTTTTACAAACCTGGAGTCACCACAGTTCAGAGAAGGAATCAATCACAACTACTGGGTCAGGGACAGCAGCAACTCTGTCCCTGCTCTTGTAAAATGGTGGCAAGGCGAGGGCGCACTCCTTGATGTCACAGACAACAGATCCCGCCAGTGGTATCTAAGCAATCTTCAGTCGATGCGCTCAGAGTACGGTCTTGACTCCTTCAAGTTTGATGCAGGAGAAGCCGACTTCTTCCCGGTGAATTTCAATGTGACGTCCCAAGACTTCTGGAATCCCAAAGAGTTCTGCACGCAGTATGCCAAGCTGGTGTCAGATATGGGTAGCATGATTGAAGTCAGATGCGGCCACCAGACCCAGAACCTGCCAATCTTTGTCCGCATGTTTGACAAGGAGTCATCCTGGAGTACTGACAATGGTCTCAAGTCTATGATCCCTTCTGCCCTGACTCAAGGAATTCTTGGATAACCCTTCATCTTACCTGACATGATTGGTGGCAACGCGTATGGAGGAGCTGGGGTCTTTGACAGCTTGAATGTAGAGGTAATAAGCCATTTTAATAGACATCAAACTTTTGAATAGTGACAGAGCTGCCAACCTTGTGTGTGAGATATCAGGATTCAAGCATTATCCACAGTATACAGTGGAAACTCAATATAACAAGGCACTTTGAAGCATCTAAAATATCTTGTTAACGCAAGTGAATATAAAAAATAGAAGAAATATAATAAAACCCAAGCAGCTAAATACATTTATGGATTTGTTCTTGAGAAATCAGCTGTCCAACAACTGCAAATATAAGTGAAATAGATTCACGTGCAGAAAGTCGGTTTATTGATTCAGCAGGTGAAATACATGATCCTTTTACTCAAATCATTGTGTCAAATTTCGTTTTGATGCGTGTACCACCCTGCTTTAATGAAACTGTCTTATGCAATGTTGGCTGTCCTGTAGAATACACACAGCTCTATTTCAGCATTTCTTTGCAAGGAACATGATCTGCAACATGTATGTAGACAGAATTAAAAATCATTGTGCCATTTTGAAGATGTGGATGTATGATTCTTATATTGCTCTTGCAGTATGTATGCATTGTAATACATTTATCTTTTCTCACTGTGCCAATTAAGGTAATAAATGCTTGAGATAAGACTATAAGACACTAAAATGAGGATGAAAGTTCAACATAGCTTTCCTTATTTTTGATCAACAAATATTTAAAGTTTGATCCTCGCAAACATCCATTTTATGTGGTTTGTTGATTCATTTTAAAGAAAAATATGAGGTTTTTATTGACTTTTGATGAAAATTTTTCAATATGATAAAGAAATATATCCAGAGACTTACAAATGGCTGTGCGATGTGCCCAGGGAACTACATAGAATTTGAACATGTATGTTACCTCTGGGCTCAAGCTATCCCAAAATAGGTAACAGCCATCCAAGACAAATAATTCACTCAATTTCATTTGTTTCTCACCTTTCCAGGATCTGCCAGAGAGGGAGCTGTTCATCCGCTGGATGGAGCTGACGGCCTATCTTCCAGCCATGCAGTTCTCTGTGGTTCCCTGGCAGTATGATGATGCAGCAGCTGGGGATGGCATCTCTATCGTCGAGGTTTCCAAGGAGATGGTACGCCTGCACGAGGAGGAAGTGACACCGCTCATCATCAGATATGCGCAGGAAGCAATGTCTGAAGGTATATTTTCAATCCTTGTGTCAGATTAACCAAAGTGTAACATATCTCTTCCCTCTTCTCCCTCTCTTACAATTCTTTTCTTACTCCTATTTTCCAACTGTCATCCTATTTTCATATATTTCTATCCTATATCTAAAACTAGAAGATTCATTGTGAATTAATATTATTCGTAGGTAGCTCAGGAGAAACTAGATAGGTTTGAATAAGTTCTTTCTTTTTCCTTGTTCCAAATCAATGCACAATCTGTTTCATTAAGTAGGCGGCTAGGCCTATACTCAACTATGATTACATGACTTTGGTGAATACATGAATGATATCTTTTAAGCTGGTAGACCTCATTATAATAATAATACATTTGTGTTATAATAATAGTAGGGGGTACTTTTAATGCGCCAGATTCCACATGAATAAAGTGTTGGTTTAGAACAATTTACATTTATCTGCTCACGTGAAGATTATCTATCGCTTTTTTTTAATTGAAATAATACAATTATGTAGAAACTATTTTCTCCTCTTGCATCAGTCTCATTTTAGTCTGAAAGTTTTTTTATGCCTCCGCCACCGTAAGGTGGTGCCGGAGGCATTATGTTTTCGGGTTGTACGTCCGTCCGGACCTTATTACCGCGATAAGTTCAGAACCGCTTGATAGATTTTGACAAAACTTGGCTCAAGTATGTATAAGCATGTGAGGATAAACTGATTAGATTTTTGGTTCAATGGATCAAAGGTCACAGGGCAAAAAAACTTGTAAAAAATCACCCAAAATAGCTTTTTACCGCAATAAGTTCAGAACTGTTGTACAGATTTTGACCAAACTTAAATCAAGTATGCATAAGCATGTGACGGTGAACTGAGTAGATTTGGGGTTCAGTGGGTCAAAGGTCAAAGGTCACAGGGCCAAAAAACCTGTAAAAAAATCACCCAAAATAGCTTTTTACCGCAATAAGTCCAGAACTGCTGTACAGATTTTGACCAAACTTGGCTCAAGTATGTATAAGCATGTGAGGTTGATCTGATTAGATTTTGGGTTCAGTGGGTCAAAGGTCAAAAGTCACCGGGCAGAAAAACTTGATAAAGCTCATTATTGTTATAACTTATTACAGAAAAATTGAACCAATTTCTTTCAAACTTACAGTGTGTAGCTCAATTATGTGTAAGCATGTGAGGAAGAACTGATGAGATTTTGGGTTCACAGGGTCAAAGGTCGCAGTGCCCAAAATTTGTAAAATGTTTTTGATTTCTGATAGCATGGAACAAACAAGCCGTGCATATCTTTCTGATTGCGTGATGGCAGAGGCATAAATTTCGACTGTGCGCAGTCGAGGATTCATCTAGTTTATACTTGCATCTGAATAAGATATTGTTCTTGTTCCTTCTACATCCAGGTTACCCCATCATCCGCCCTCTCTGGTGGATAGACCCTATGAATGAGGACGCCCTTACCTGTGACTCAGAATTCCTGATCGGCGAGACACTGCTGGTGGCACCCATCTTAGAACCAAACTCACGATCACGGGACATCTTCCTCCCTAGAGGGCGCTGGAGAGATACGCTCCGAGGTGGTAAGATCCACAGAGGGCCACGTTGGCTAAGGGACTATACCATTCAGCTAGATCAGATTGCAACGTTCCATAACATCAAAGAGGATTGAATTGGAGTAGCCTTGTTTGGATTTTGACAAAGTCTCAAAAGGCTGGCTTGGCAAAGTGATTCAAATTTTGGCATTCTTCGTTAAAACCAAAAACAACAACAATGATTCTTGTCAACGATACTAGTGACGTGGTATTACGTAAACCTGTTTTGTAACAATGGAACTACATGTATGTACAATACTTTGCATCAAGTTTGCATATGTGCCAGGCAGCTTTGGTATTAAAGCCTTCACGTTAGGGTATGCCTAAAATTTGCATGTACCAAGAAATCCAGCCTACTAGAAAAAAATGTTTTTGTTACAATTCTTGTTTGCCTGTTGCAATTATTTAGCATACGCTCGTGATGAGGAAAATGTTTTTAGAAGGCTGAGTTGAGGATGAGGGCTCTGTATGTTACAATTTTTGTCATATTTAAAGTTTAAATGTTCACTGAAAAGTGGAGGTGCATCAGTATATGAAATATGACAACATTTCTTAACATTTGATGTATTCCAATGAAGTACCACATCAGCTGTGTACTTTCCAAAATACAGAAACAATATTTGTTTTACCAAATAATGAAATTTGCAATGGTGCAAAGAACATTCGAGATTTTCATTAAAAAACGAATGCTCAACTCGTAATTGCCAGAGAGACAAGAACAGCACTAAATGGGATGCCCCCACTATTGTCATAGACACATGAAACTGTATAGCTATACAAAAGAAAAAATATTGTAATACACATTAGTGTATCTGAAGGGGGTGCATGAAGTACTTATTTTTGTTTGTTTGTTTGTTTGTAAAGGGTCGTCCGGAGGGGGATGCTAAAAAACAAAAAAAAACGTGGGACTCCCCAGTATTTGAAGTCCTAGATAAGTGCATGAGTGCGTGCACATAATCTTCCTCCCCCCCCCCCCCCCTCCATCTGCGACTCAGCCTTATCACTTTCCAATGCAATCACTGGCTCCTTTGCTCCTTGTAAAATCTTTTGGAGGGGTCATGGGCTAGTGGTCCTCAAACCATGGAGTATTAAGGGCCATGAACTCAATTTCCATCACGGAACCAATTTTGTTCAGCTGTTAGATGGTTCATATCTTAATCTCTATCATACATATCCCGGAACAGCCGGTATCTCTGCTTTTTTGCCAAATCAGAAGCAGTGAGTCGATAATAAAAGTCAGGATAGTTTTGACACTTCTGGTGTGTGAAGCTAATGGACTGTCCTAGGAAGGTCATGCTACTGTGTGTGAATCCTGATTTCCCGTGGGATGAAATGGAGAATAGAAGCTAATTACAGGAATAGATGGCCTTGTAACAAGACACCAGAGACAGGTTTAAAGAGATCGAATATAAACAGACTTCTATCATAACAAAGAAATTTCCCTCGTCAAAGTGCTTTGCATTTTGGGAGAAAGAGAAGTTTGGCTTTTAGGCATGTATCATTCAAAATTTAAGTGGCAATGACAAACTACCATTGCAGATAATAAAGTTAAATGTACCCAGGGTGCTACAACAATTTTTGCACTACTTGCCCGACACACAAGTGGCTTCTCAAATTAATAATGATAATAATATCCAGTTCTTTTATAGCGCATAACACATAGCCATAGCATGTCCCAAACACATTAATTTCTGTCATGTATATGCTTTTTAAGGCACTTGAAAATCTTATTTACTCGCCCAATGGCTCAATTTTGTTGCCCTGTGCATTTGGATAAGTGGGTTACTTTGTAGTGCCCTAGTACCTGATTCAATCAGTGCTATATTTATAATCCTAAACCTTAATTGACTGAAATAGAAATCACTTGAATTTTATAAAAATGATTGGCTATGTATATTTCAAGATACAATCCTTTTTTTAGGGAATGAAAAGATGATAATATTTCACCTTTCACATGGTTTCAAGGATGATATTAATTGAGTTGAAGAAAGACTTGAGGGCTATTGAGAGGAGTATATAGCACTTTAATTACAGCACTGTACATCTTACGCATAGCTTCTTGCACTAATTGAGACACTTTATGTTTTCTAAAATCAAATCCTTCAGTGGAAATAGAAATGTTGCATATGAGTATAGCATAAATGAAGAATACTGATGAGTAGTATCCTAATTACATACTGATGACAAGTGTAATAAACAAAAGTTCTGGATCAAATGCTCAAGGCATTAATAATGAAGAACAAGATGGATCAGGATTTATGAGCGCAGTTTACTTGTGTTCTGTATGAACAATTATTACCCTTATAAGGCGTCTCCACTGGGCTTTTACAAAATCATAGCGACCGANGCCATTTCAAGGATGCCCAGACAGGTGGAAATGGTGACTTTGAAAATTCATAACTTTTGAACGGATTATCCAATTTTGCTCAAATTTTCACAGTTTGTTTATCTGATTTTTCTTCATTTACTGACAGTACATTATTGTCTGGGTGTAATTCCCCTTTAATGAGAGGATGACAGTAATTCACCTTTGAGATGCTGATTTCAAGGATGATATATTTCTTGATGGAAGAAAGACTTAGGGGTTATTGAGAAGAATAGCACTTAATTACAGTTCATCTTGCAAATGGCTTCTTGTAGTAAATAAAGGCACTTTATGTTTTCTGAAATTAAATCCTTCAGTGGAAAGAGAAATGTTGCATACGAGTATGGCATAAATGCCGAATACTGAGTAGTATTCACTGAGGATTTATCACAGTCATGTGCAACTGATTTCAGGATGGAAGAAAGTGTTCCTCTTACTTTGGAGTAGGAAGCATCAAGCCAATAAGACTCCCATACGTTTTTTAAACTTCCTTTTAAGAGTCATATTTAGCTCCTATTTTTAATAGAATTTTGGGGAAATCATGTGGAATTGTGTTTCAATGATAAAGATGTCACGCGATAATGTCACTTACACTGTAAGGAAACATATAACTCTGGATCAAATCCTCAAGGCATTGATAATGAAGAACAAAATATATGAGGAGTTTTCTGTATGAACGAATGTGATTTGAAATGTTACATTTGGTGAATGAAATCACAGAAGTGTTGTAAACTATCAGATCCAACTTTCTTGCTCGCAAGTAGAGGTTCCCTGGTGCACGCACTTTCTACATGTATGATGTTGAATTCCCCATGCCAGAAATTAATTGTGCTGCACTGAACCCAGTTGTGTTGGAAACCCAAGAGAATGTGACGATTCTTATTAAGTGTAGTGAGCTATCTGCTTTTGATAAAAATCATTAACAACATCCCTCTATTTCCATGTTCAAGCTCAGAATAAGGTGATCAAACATCTAAAATGTAATGTAGAAAATGAATAAATTGACATTGAATTGCATTGAATTCTGAAGACAAGCAACAGTTTTGTCAAATAGGAAAAAGAGAAGTGTAGAAGATTATCAAATTCATAAATCAATGTTGTTATGGAAATGATTATAAAAAATGCTCCACTAAGAGGTTAAACTGATTATAAAGTTTGTGATTAACTGGATGAAGCATTTGTGTAGATGTGTACTGTAATGTTTGAAGTTGGTTTATTTGTGATTACTGTTATTACAAATCTGGCTGGATCAGATAGCATCTTGTTGTATATTACTGGAGTTTATGTACTACACTTTGAAATAGTTCACATTTGGATAGATGGGTTTTTATTTGGAGAGCCTATTTGCAAATTGCTTACATGTAGGTCTATTGTCAGGACTTCAGGTAGAGAAAATTGTGTTTATCTTTGTAATTTTAATGGAAAAACTCAATATTTTAATTATTCTCTGTAACTTTTCATTACTTTTTATTACTTGGGCTTATAAAAGGCATTTTGAATTGTAGAGTGCAAGCTGGATAATGAGATGATATTGATTAATCAAATCTGATTGAAAATAAATCTAACCCCTTTTGCAAATCAGCTCTCCATTTGTCTCCATCAGCATGCATTGCCAGAGTCTCACATGCTGTAATAAGTTCAGGTAGTAGATTTACTAGCCATATTAATTCAGCTATTATTTTACATTGTTGGTCATATTAGTATTTGCTTGACAATCATTTTTAAAGGTAATGTTTGGATAGCCTTTTATTAGTACTCTACCTATATATGTTTGACCAAAACTACAAAAAAAAAAAACAATTTAAACCAGGCATGCTGTCATTGCATGTTGCCAATTATTGATAGGCCTGCAATACATCTGACTGTGATACTGTATTTCAGGAAGAAATTCCACATTGTGCTGCACTCTGTCCAGGTGAGATAGATGGAAATGCCTATAATTTATCTTGCTGTGTTATTTATTTCAGGAAAAATCATTCCATATTTTGCTTTACTCAACCCAAGTGAGGTAAATGAGTAGGCCTGTATTTACCTGGCTGTAATATTTATTTCTCCAAGAAACTATTTCACATTGTACTGCATTTGACCCAGGTGAAATGAGTGGGAACCTGGGAGTAATACTTATTTGTTTTAATGATTATGCACTAGTAAAATGTAAAATTACTCTTGAGGATTGGATAGATGCTTTATATGAATGGCATATATTTGTTAGTCTGACCGATTCCAGCCCTACTGACTCTGAGTCTTACTGACCCCATATTTGTTCTTGATTACCCTGGTTCACTTTATTAATTTTTCATATGCCAATGTTTAATCATGAAATAGGATGGATGAATGAAAAGGCTTGTAATTTCCATTACATGCAGATGTAGACTTGTCTGTAGTAGCAAAGTCTGACTTGTTTATAATGGGATGACTCGATCTACTTCATGTTGCAAATTATGAATTCTGTCTTTGTATAATGTGATTCTGGGAATGATTGAATTGTGAATCTGATTTGTACCTTGCTTTAGTATGGGTGTAATTGTTAGAGCAAAGCTCTGATGCTGGGATATAGTCTCCAACCCCAAGCACCTGTTAATCGTGAGGTTCTCCCACCAAGACCACTCCTGAAATGGAGACTCATGCTCAATGTACCAGGAATGTAGAGATGGATTTTTGTTGTGGGGGGGGGGGGGGCTTGGGGACATTTTTAGGATTATGAAAGCTCTCTAATGTTCTCTTACACTTACTTAGAACTGAAGAGAAGAACAAATTGGATGATTTTGTTAAATTTGACTCACAGTGTGTGAGATTGGCGTTGGAGTCCGATTGTGATGTGAAATTTGAGAAGAATATGTCGCAACTTGTAAATCCAGTATGCCTGTTTCGCATTAAATGCATTTTGAGTACATGTATAGAAAGGTTTTTCGTACATCATGTATGTATTTCATCATGTATTTACCAATCACAATGTGTATTTCTACTCTTATGTTCATGCATCAAGCAGCCTTATCAGGCCCTATGGCAAACTCCATTCTTTGCATTTACATGTATGTTTCTAAACTATAGATGGCAGCATTGAATATCTAGTAATGCTGTGATTTATTAAATGTGGTGGTTTTCCCTTTATTGTACATGCATGTGTGTGATCTAGATAAATCCATCATTATTCAGCATTTTAATCTCTATTTCTGAAATTTGTTTTTATCATGATTCAACACATTGTTTACAAAATTTGCCAATTTTTCACTCACCAAAGAATAAATTTGATTTTATGAATAGTTTCTACAGAATTGTACTACATTTATATGTATATTTATAGTTACTTAACAATCACATGTATCATTCTCTCTCTCTCTCTCTCCCTCTACCTCTTTCCAATGATAGATTAGTTTAATTGATGCGTTTTATTCATTGCATTTTTGGTCTTTCATTTCTTCATTGCAATTAATTTTCATGAATATGGATCTTATTTTATGTATACATATTTTATTTTGTTTTTAAACATAATATACTTATGTTACTTTGAATCAATTTTGCCTTAATAATATAAGTTTTATATGTTAGCATTTATAATTTTTATAAGACCAAGGTTAATTTTGACTGAATTTGTTGTATAATGTAATCAGGTAATGTTATGTGAATTTTTGAATTGCCCAACAATGCGGAGCAGAAGATTTGGGCAAACTTGATACAAACATTGTTTTATCATAAAATGACAACACAAAAAAAATTAAAGTGTGATCAAATTTGTTATCCCAGTTTTCTTGGTAATGTCGAAAATAATGTTTTAGATATTAAACTCTTCTTATTAAAAATTGTGTTTGAATTGCTGAACCATACTTGTAGAGTATAACTATCCATATAGAGACGTGTCACTTATAGCATATGTCAGAAGCATCCTTTTTTACTGAATGCACATGCTATTTATTAAGGATTTTACTGTTAAATATATTATGCTCATGTATCCACTCACTGCTATATTTTACAGAATTGCCTTACAAATTATTTTGGTGCTCTATTGAATTATTGCTTCCTGTATTGCTTAATATACGTATATCTTGTTTTGTAAATCATTTATATTTTTATCATTATTCATACAAATTTTAAGTTCTTCAGTATTTTCCATCTCAAGGCGAACAAAAGAGCATGATTGCAAAGTCTTTCCAGAATCAATGTACAATGCAATTCAAACAGCACAGCTCGTCTCCAAGGCCACAAAATGTTTCAATTGTGCATCACAATCATTGGAATACTTTTATTCACACCTTTGTAACAAAGATACACAATTAGTCATATATTGATTCATTAGAACCTTGTAATTTTGTCATCTAAACTCCTCAAAAAAAGTTTGGAAAAAATACATTTTTTCACCGATGTGACACAATGTGAAAATGAATTTCCGATACTTTTTACTAAGTACCAGAAGTTTGCAAACTCTTTGGGGGCTTAGAATATTTTAAACTTGCTCTTTTGAAACATAATTTTCGCTCTTCATTTTGTATTTCCAAATATGTATAATGTTGTAATTCTAAGTCAAGTGATTATCACATGCAGGTTCATGATGTATTTTATTCACGATATGATTTTGTCTGTTATTGAAATGCATGCTTTTTCAATGCTTCATTATGTGCAATTAATTATCAGAGTTCTATGAATAAAGCAGTAAAAGCTATCAAACTTTGCCAACAAGAACGCGCTGGTTTTGTTGTTTGTGACCTTTGAGTTTGTGAGTGATAGGACAGAACGAAACAGGATAAACCATAAAACACCAGGGGCCAATTGCACGAAATAGTCTTAGCTATCCTCTTCATGCTAAGGCGTCTTAAGTTCTTGCGCCATCCTCTTAACATAGTCGCATCGATGGTAATGTCTATGTTACGAGGATGGCACAAGAAGTTAAGACGTCTTAGCAAGAAGAGGCCGGGATAGCTAAGACCATTTTGAACAATCGGCCCCAGGATGTTAGGTATAACAACAAATGGGAATGATGAACCAATCCAGGGTTGTGTTTCATAAAGTTGTTCGTAGAGCTACGCACAACTCTACCAATAAGTGGCGACCCTTTCGATTATCAGGTGCAATTCACTAATGGGGATATCATGGAGTGCAGGAAAGGGTCACTTCTCGTTCATAGATTTGTGCATACTTCTAAGGACAACTTAATGAAACACAACCCATTATTGATTGAAAGCTTGAGGATATTTGTGTTGTCTTATTTCTATTTACATGTATTTATATTAATTTAACAGTACAGGAAAAAATCATTCAAATTGGGACTATATTTATCTCTATTATCGAATTTCTCTCATGGACTTCTTATACACTGAAAGATCAGGGTGTTGAATATAACGCCAGTTTAAATCCGTTTTATACACAT